>ML660200.1:50070171-50270212 GCA_007570785.1 Antilocapra americana | reverse complement strand
GGAAATCTCGCTGCACCAGCCCCGAGCATCAATCCTGGGCTGGCAATTGATTAGACATATGAAAATTAACATGCTTCATTGCCCTTCTCCCATATCATCCCACCCTTACCCTCATCCACAAAGTCCACGAGTCTATTCTATACATCTGCGTTCCTTTTGCTGTCTCGTATGTTGGGTTCTCGTTACCGTCTTTCTAAATTCCATATATATGCATTAATATACTGTACTGTTGTTTTTGCTTCTGGCTTACTTCACTCTGGATAATGGGCTCCAGTTTCGTCCATCTGAGTAGAATTGCTTCAAATGAATTTTTTTTTAATGCTGAGTAATATTCCATTGTATATATGTACCACAGCTTTCTTATCCATTCGTCAAATGTGCTTTAGAGGTCAGATATGCCTCAAAATTCAGACCTTGTGATTCTATACCAGTCATGAAACACATGGTGAAAACCAAAATCTCCCTTCCAATAATACATATCACTAGCAGCCATTTCCTTGGAGTGGATAATCAGGGACCACAAGCGGTGAATTCATGGCACCTCCCACAAAGACAGCAGCAGTCAGGCAGGTGGGATGCATCTTTTATCCTTCTTCTCCACCCTTCCGCCCCCTAACCCCCCACCTCCCTGGTCTCCCAGAGAGAGTAAAGCGCTGGAGCCCCAGGGCAGACGGAGACCTGTTGTTGATTTTTAATTTAATTCCGCAATGGAATTAAACCATATCAACCTACTTGATGTGGTTTCAGTCCTCTTAAATTTACTAAGACAGAAGAATGGACTCTTTTGACTCTCTCAAAAGTCATTTGAGATTCAAACAAGAGGATGACATGGAGGAGGAAAGGCCCATCAAAAGGCCATCGAAAGTTGTTCAGACAGGATGCTCCTGGACTGAGGCTGTGATAAGGAAAAGAATGAATGAACCAAAATTATACTCAGGAAAGAGTGTCACTAAAGATGAGAATAATTATCTAGAAGGAGGAAGTCTAAAATGATTCTTGGGATTCTTGGGGCAGTGGAACTGCTCTGCATAATACTATAATGGTGGATAATGCCAGTATACATTTGTCCAAACCCATGGAATGTACACCAAGAGTGAGCCCTGATGTAAATTATGGACTCTAGGTGATAATCCAATGTAGTGTGACAAATGTTCTATTTTGGTGCAAAACACTGGTAGTGAAGGAAGCTAGAGTGTGTATGGTGGTGGGTAATATGGGAGCTCTTAATTTTGCTATGAACACGAAGCTGCTCTAAAAAATAGTTTATTTTAGAAGAAGAAAAATGGTTTAAATAAAATAATAAAATGACTCTTATTTGAGATAGTAGTGACTAGATACATTCTATGACCCAAATAGGACCGATCAGAGTCTTGGACTTTGAACCTTGAGCAGTGAAATTCAAAGCATTGAGGGCTGATCTGCACTTTCACCATGCCCCCAAAAAACTGTCCCCCTACTTAGAACCCAGAGCTGCGCCAGTTTTCATCCATCCATGGCCAGGATAAGGGTGAGGGGGTGGAGTGAGGCTGGAGTACAAAATTTAAGAGGCACTCCAAAAGCTCAATAATCAAGATAAATATTTAAATGCAACATTTTTTAAAATCCAGATTAATGCAGATCTCTATGATGAACAAAATATCAAAATCTTAAAGACAGGATCAGTGTTACTGATTTTTCCTTTTGCCTCAGGCTCAAATATGGCTCGAAATGGCACATCTGAGCCTTGATTGTTCACATTTTCCTTTGTTTCCATAAACCAGTCCCTGTCTTTCCAATAATTCCTCCTTTTCATAAGTTAACCAGAAAATGTTTCCTTAGCTCACAACCCCAAACCCACCTGAGATGGAGTCTAACTTTATAAGTAAAGATATTGTTGTTACTCACTAAGTAATGTCTGACTCTTTTGTGACCCCATGGACTGCAGCCTGCCAGGCTCCTCTGTCCATGGGATTTCCCAGGCAAGAATTCAGGAGTGGATTGCCATTTCTTTCTCCAGGGGCTCTTCCCAACCCAGGGATCAAACAGGCATCTCCTGCATTGGCAGGTAAATTCTTTACCACGGAGCCACCAGGGATAAGTAAAGTTTAATTCCTTGGCTGCCACTTACTATTCTAATTGATTGACCTTCTTTTGGATGGATTCTATGTCATCCTAGTGCAAACCCTAACCCTAACCCTAACCCTGAAGACTATTTGAAATCAAAGGTTTTCTTTAAAAAAAAAAAAAAGAAGCCACCTATTGAGAAAGAATCTCAAAGTAATTACGCTGAGTGAAAGAATTCAGATAAAATGAGTACATATTGTGTGGTTCCATTTATATGAAAATCTAGAAAATACAAACTAATCAATAGTAACAGAAAGCAGATCAGTGATTGCTTTAGGGGTAGGGGTGGGATGGGCAGGGAGGGATTACTAAGGACATCAAAGAAACTGGGGGATAATGGATGTGTTCACTATCTTGATTATGGTGTTGGATTCAGGTATATACATATGTCAAACCTATCAGAGTATACACTTTAAATATCTTCAGTTTATTGTATGTCAATTACACCTCAATAAAGATGTTTTTTAAAAGCCACCAATTGGCCTTTAGACATCGCAACTTTACTATAATTTCCACCTTTTGAAATTTTAAAAGTTTTACTTGAATACTACATAAAATGTTTTGACTTGATATTTCAGATGTTTAATATATTTTACTTATCCCATTTCATGCTTTCTCTATACAGAAGTGGATTTCTTCAGATAATTAGAAATTATTCCAAGGGAAGATTTCCCTAAGGTTGCAATGGAATAGCAATTTAGTCTATGAATGGCATAACATCTCATCTGAGAAGTGTATGAAAAGTATACCTAATGTGCAGATTTCCTGCTCAAAAACTCTTGCATGCAAATGATTCTCCACTTTTGAACAGATTGTCTTAAGGTTTTTGTTCGTTTCTAAGCTATGTACTCCTCTCTTGGGTCATACTTTCTCGAAGGAGAGATGTTTTACAAGCTGGACTTGTCCACAGGCTCATTCCCTTAATCCTATTTGAGTATAGCCACAAATCCAACCTTGAAAATAAAAAGGAATATAAAAATTTTTCCTTGAAAAAAGAGATAAATAATAAAGAAAATAGCATTTAATTACTATAAGGTTTTTTCTTTAATTAACTTTAGAACTTGCCCTTGAGAGAAAGAACTTTTATACAGAAATTGGAAGGATGGGCAATGGAGATCTCAGTGGAAATTCTGAAGGAAACTTCGAGACACTTCCAAGGGCTTTAGAGGCTAATAAGGAACTATTATTTCTAAATCTATTTTCCTCATTCAATCAAGTAGAGAGAGGTGATAAAAATGAATTTCTATAGTCACAATTCATTATTCTGCTTTGCTTTAGGTCTTATGGCCAGAGGTTCCTTTCCCTGGAAGTTGAGGTAAATAATGCTTCAGACTCTGACACCTCTTTCAAGTGTACTTAATCAAATATAAAATCCAAACCACAGTTAAGGAAAGAGGGCTATCTCTTTTCAGTTTTCCTTGCCTCTTCATTCTCCCAGCCCCAGTTTCCCTTGTACAATCCCAGCATAATCTGTATGATTTCTTAAAAGATTTTGCAGCCCTTATAAATTAATGAGTTTCTTACTAAAAATTAATAGGTTTCTTTTTTTATTGTTTTACCTTGTATTTATTTTCAAGAGCTAGAGGAGTTTTTAGTCTGAAAACTAATGTTTTAATCTAAAAATGTTCAAAGATCTCCTTAAAACCCACATTTGATTATGGGACAAATGAAATAAATACACTTTGGTTTGCAATAAAATGTAACTGATTTATAATGTATTTGGAATTCTATAGCAGAAAACTCCATTTTCTGCTAACATTTTTATAGAACTTTTCTTATTTTAAGAGTCAAATCAGAGACTTCAGAAAACCATTGATAACAGAGAAAAAAGCTTAGCTCAGAAACAGAGTGGAAACCTTTATTTAAAAGCAAAGATGACTTCCCTGGTGGCACAGTGGGTAAGAATCCTCCTGTCAGTGCAGAGGATGGGGTTCGATCCCTAGTCTGGGAAGATTCCACATGCCGCAGAGCCAACTGTTCTGTGCATCGCAACTACTGAGCCTGTGTTCTAGAACCTGAGCGCTGCAACTACTGAGCTGAATACTGCAATTACCGAAGCCCATGTGGCTACAGCCTGTGTTCCACAGCAAGGGAAGCCACTGCAATAAGAAGCAGAAGCACCGCTACCAAGAGTAGCCCCTGCTTGCCGCAACTAGAGAAAACTCACGCAAAGCAGCAGAACTCAGCACAGCCAAAAACAAAACAAGTTTAAAAACAAAACCCACAAAGATAATATATATTTTAAAACTAAGATAAAAATTTTAAAAAATATACAGAAAGAAAAAAACGCAACATGACATTTACAAACAAATGCATGCAGCTGATCCAAATTTGTTGTTCTCAAGCATTACATGTGTGAAGTCCTTACGAATGGCTTCCAGCTCACTGAAGAGAGAGTACTTCTCTACATGCCAAATTACAACACTAAGGCAGATTGAGGGAGAAATATAATCAACCATTTGTTGATTATTTATTTTTTAATCATGTCCTCAAGTATCTACAGATGTAAGAAAGCATGTAACCTCAGACTGGAGCTGTTTGTAAACAGCAGGATCACCTGGCCCAAGAAACAGCACTCACTGTGCGATGAAAACCATCCCTCCACAACCGTGTTTGGTTAGCACCTATGCCCTGCTGAAATTGGCATAGCACATTCTCCGTGGGCATGCTGCCAGCCTAACAGATGGGCATGAGTGTAACTCTGCCAAAGAACCAGTGTGTGCAGTGAGCTCACAACTGTGGTTAGACAAGTTTCCAAGGATGTTGCATCTACTTAAGCTGCCCAGAAAAAAATTTATGATTTACATATCTTCAGATGGCATTAATGAATATGTAAATAATTCTCCAAATTGGTGGTTCTCAAAAGCATGGTTCCTTGTACAGCAGCAGCATTTGCACCATTGGGAAGATGGCTAGATCTGCAAATTCTCAGGCTCCATCCCAGACCTATTGAATCAGAAGTTCTAAGAGTGAGAACCAGCAGTCTGGTTTAACAAACTCTCTAGGTCAGGGGTCCCCAATCTCTGTGATCTAATGTCTGATGATTTGAGGTGGAGCTGATGTAATAATAATAAAAAATAAAGTGCACAATAAATGTAATGTTCTTGAATCATCCTGAAACCATTCCCAGTCCCCTATTATCACTGGCCCATGGAAAAAACTACCTTCCACAAAACTGATCCCTGGTGCCAATAAGGTTGGGAGCTGCTGTTCTAGATGATTCTAAAGCAACTCGAGAACCACTGCTCTAAACCATGTTCTCAAATGTTCAGATTACTTGAGAAATTTCAAAAAAAAAAAAAAAAAAGACCGATGCCTATGTCTCTGGCCCAGAGATTCTAATATAACTGGTATAGGATGTAGCCTGTGCCTCGAGAATCTTACTAATAAAAAAATCCCAGGTGATTCTAATGGACAGCAAATGTGAGAAGCCCTGTTCTAACAAGCCTGGAATACCTTGTGAAGACTTTGGGAAGAAAGACTTCCACAAATGCAGATAAGTCTTTTTTGAAAGAACATTTGTTACAGATCTTTGCTTAAATAATTCTTTGACTTTTTGATCTCTTTAAGCTACTGGATAGGATAAAGTTTATATAATCTGTGGCTTTTGCAAAGTCCTGTGAGCTGTGAGTCGAAGCACCATAAACTTTACACCCGATTTCGGTGTACTCTCTTTTTTTCTTTAACCATTTTTTTTAATTGAAGTATAGTTAATTTGCAATGTTGCATTACTTACAGGTGTACAACAAAATGATTCACTTATACACACACACATATATATATACATATATCTATTATTTTTCAGATTCATTTCCATTATAGTTTATTACAAGATATCGAATATAGTTCCCTATGCTATATGGTATACCCTTCCTGTTTATTTCCTATATAGTGGTGTGTGTATGTTAGTGCCAAACTCCTGATTTATCTCTTCCCACCTCAGTATGCTCTTTTAATCTCATAAACTCAGCATCTTCTAGTATAATATCCCCAAACTCTTTTCTACTAGTATCTCCCTGCTCTGGTTTTTTTGAGTACTGAAACCTAGTCTTCTTCCCAGCCAGGAAAAGATCTGTTATAGTATAAGAAAATTAAATCTTCAAGCAGTCTAAATTGAGAAAATAAAAAACAGAAAAACACCCCTTTAACCCTGTGCTCTGCTTAGTCGCTCAGTCGTGTCCAACCCTTTGCAACCCCATGGACTGTGCCAGGCTTCTTTGTCCATGGGAATTCACGAGGAAAGACTATTTGAGTGGGTTTCCATTCCCTCCTCCAGGGGATCTTCCCAACCCAGGGATCAAACCCAGTTCTCCCACAGTGCAGGCAGATTCTTTACCATCTAAGCCACCAGGGAAGTCTTTTAACCCTAGAGCCCCTTTAACCCTAAACTTACTCAGCACGTTTAGTGTAAGTATTCAACAAAGAAAGCAAGAGCCAGAAAACTCAAAATACCCATTAATTTGCTGTACTTTCTCTACCAGTGTCGCATCAAGGCACAAGTAGACATGGTAATATTTGCATATCCCACTAGAGTGAATGGGAGAGGTTCCTGCCAATTGGCCACTCGGAGGGCAAAAGATCAGGATCTTACACAGACCAAACTTACTGCTGGGGAGCTTTGAATCGATGAAAACTCAGATTTGTGATTAAATCTTAATATAATTCTTTGGAAAATGAGACTTATCAGATACTTGATTTCCCTTCAATTTTTCAACAGCTAATCCATTGTAAGATAATGATGATAGCCCTTGGTACTACTCTGGTCTCTAAGTCCAGTTAACACTGATAAGAACAATGTGAAGGGTGAAGTTAAGCAAGGGGACTTTGCTTCCCATGGTGGAATCTCTATTTGGTCACCTACTAGCAGTGTGACCTTGGGCAAGTAATTTAATTGCGTTTTACCTCAATTTCTCTACCTATAAAATAGGAAGAATGATAGTATCTATCTCATAGGGTAATTGTGAAAATTAAGTGAGCTAATGAGTGGTAAGTCGTAATTAAGTGGTCGCTATTCTTATCAACAATAGTTACATTTAACAGTGGTGTTGTGTGGACCTAATTAGCCCTCAGCCTCATTTCCCTTATCTCAGTCTCCCATGGCCCCCACCAACGGACCTACTGAGTGGCCATTCAGCCATCCTAACAGCTGAACAGAGCAAGGCACAGCAACAAACAGCAAATTGGTAAGACATGCTCTGCGTTCATGGAGAAGGCAATGGCACCCCACTCCAGTACTCTTGCCTGGAAACTCCCATGGATGGAGGAGCCTGATAGGCTGCAGTACATGGGATCGCAAAGAGTCGGACATGACTGAGCAACTTCACTTTCACTTTTCACTTTCATGCACTGGAGAAGGAAATGGCAACCCACTCCAGTGTTCTTGCCTGGAGAATCCCAGGGACGGGGGAGCCTGGTGGCTGCCGTCTATGGGGTAGCACAGAGTCGGGCACGACTGAAGTGACTTGGCAGCAGCAGCTCTGCATTCAGACAGTGAGCACAAAGTGCCTGCACTCTAGGAAGGTGTGCTGATGGGGTGGTTTTCAACTAGAGTGACATAACAAGCTGTGGGGGGGAGGTTGGAAATATTTGGAAACATTTCTGGCTGCACCAGCTGAGGAATGCTACTGGCATTTAGCCAGCGTTGCTCAATGTCCTCAAATCAATGAAAACTGAAATGGCAATGGCATCCACATCAAGAACAAGTCAGATCAGGACCAGACCCCAGTGTGATGACTGGAGCGTAAGACAAGTCACCAGTATACGGACTTGAGAACAAGAACTAAGATTGAGAACCAATACCTACTACACTGAGGCCCAGAGAGGGATGTTTATAAAGGACCCTTGGGATAAGCACCTATGGAAGGAAGGGGGCTTAGTCTGTTCAGGCCAGTGTAATTAAACACCACCAGATGGGTAGCTCGTAAACAAAAGAAATTTTTCTCACAGTTCTGGAGACTGGAAGTCCAAGATCCAGGCACCAACATGGTCACATTTTTTGGTGAGGATTCTCTTCTGGTTCCTAGTGGGAGGCTTCTTACTATGTTCTCACACGACAGAAGGAGCTAGAGAGCCCTGTAGAGTCTCTTATAAGAGCACTAGTCTCCTTCATGAGGGCTCTCCCTTCATGATCTAGTCACCTCTCAAAGGCCCTGCCTACTAATACTATCACCTTTGGGGTTTTGACTTCAATATACAAACTCTGGGGAGACACAAACATTCAGAACCAGAGCAGGGACAGAAGCAAGACTGGGCAATGGAAGAAATCAAGCTGACTCTGTGGGAAGTGCCAGAACTAGTATAGTGCTGGAGCTAGTTGTCGTCTCAAGTTGGGCCAAGATGTCTTTACATTCCCCGTTGGTCAGTCACTGGATGTGGGCTGCCCTGTAGAGGGTGACTCTTGGGCAAGGCCATTCTCTTTTGTTAGGAGTTCATGAAGGGGCTGAAAGCTGAAGGCTATCTGTTGACAACAGTCTTAATAGCCCAGTTATTAATAGTATTAATAAGATCCATTAAAAGAGGATCAGAGTGGCATGTAACAGAGATGAGCAAGTATGTAGTAAGATGAAGTCCCAGTGGCCATTACCACAACGCAGTCTCCTAGATCAACTTTTGGCACAAACACCTTCATCAAACAACATTAGTTCTATGTCTAGAGTTTGGTTGATGATCTATGAAGTAGGGAATTTGCACAATCTCAAGACTATGCCCTGTTAACCTAACTTGGAATGGTCTGAAAGAAGGAATCAGTCAATTAAGTGATGAAATTATCCCAACTCTCCAGCAAGATCCTAGGTGTCACAGTCTGTTTTGCGTGTTCAAGCCAAGCAGTATGCATTTGACACATTCGACCTTGCAGCTCAGACCATCGTGTTGTTATGCTAAAGAGAACCAAACATGGCTTTGTTTAGGAACTGCTTCTTCTTTCATCAATCTTGTCTGGAAGGGATGAACAACATGAATCTCTGTCATAAACATTCAGTTGGAAGGAAGGAGTTTTGACACTAGCTCTGGTTTATCCAGTGGTCCAGCGTTGCCCTGGGTGTGTTTGCTCAGCTGGAACTCTCTCAATCTACTTCATTCTAGTCAATCCGGTTTTCCCAAGGTTTGGATCATGTTCTTATCTCCCTCCACATGCTGTCTGGGATCTCGTTTTCATCAGAACCAAAATGATACCAGCCATTGAGTGTCACCAGCATAGCTGCCCCTCAGAGAATCTTGCCACAGGATCCCAGTTCACCTTACCTGATACCTTAATTTGGATTTTGTGATTTGGACTTCTGGTCCAGCTTCCTTGAAAACTCATCAAGTCAGTTCCCCAAATCCTTGCCCCTTAAGTAAAGTTTAAGCTTACTCTCATCTCTTCATAGACCCCACACTGTTGAGGATCTAAGACAACCACTAGAAAATTATATGGTCTATGACATTTGGAAGCCTCTTAGAAGGATGTCTCCAAAGTACAGACTTCAGGAATCAACTTAGTATAATAAATCAACTCTAGCCACATAGAGATGGCAGACTTTAAACCACGATTTCCTTGGCCTCCTTTCTTCCCAGATCTCAGTCTTTCCCCCACAAGCAAGGTTATTTTACTTCATATATCAAGGCGTATTCCTCTAGACACACCAATCCCTTTGCTATAACATGACTGAAGACATCAGCTCGACATCTCAGACGCCCTTGGGGCTTCCTACTCAGGTTTGGTTTCCTGTCTGATTGGTATTCCTTTTACAGTTAACTGACTGCACACAATCAATGGTTTACATTTCCCAGGCTCTTTGGGATAACTCCAGCTCCCCCAAAACTCTGGGCAGTAGCTTTGTTCAGATAAATAATAATGTCTTAGCCATTTAAGTAATTAAGATAAATATCTTAACCATAAATGATATGTATACTATGCATACCTATATAATATTATAACAAATGTAATATTAAATAAAATGTCTTAGCCATTTAATAATATCAATAATGTGAGTAACATCTTAACCATTTCATACCAATATTGTAAATAAATCCTAACTATTTAATATAAATATAATTTATGCAAATCATAAATAATATCTTAACAATTTATACCAATATTATTCATTTGAAAGGGACTCTGCACAAATTCATACAGACTGAAGGTAGAATAGTGGTTGCCAGGGGCTGCATGAAGAGACAGGAAGAGTTATAATTTAATGGGTACAGAGTGATGAAAAAGTTTAAGGGGTTCAGGGTGATGAAAAAGTTCTGCAGATGGACAGTGCTGGTAGTTGCACAACAACGTGAATGTACTTAATGATTCTGAACTGTGTCATTCAGTTCAGTCCCTCAGTCATGTCCAACTCTCTGCGACCCCACAGACTTGCAACATGCCAGGCCTCCCTGTCCACCATCAATTCCCAGAGTTTACTAAAACTCATGTCCATTGAGTTGGTGATGCCATCCAAACATCTCATCCTCTGTTGTCCCCTTCTCCTCCCACTTTCAATCTTTCCCAGCATCAGGGGCTTTTCAAATGAGTTAGTTCTTTGAATCAAGTGGCCAAGTATTGGAGTTTCAGCTTCAGCATCAGTCCTTGCAATGAATATTCAGGACTGATCTCCTTTAGGATGGACTGGTTGGATCTCCTTGCAGTCCAAGGGACTCTCAAGAGTCTTCTCCAATACCACAGTTCAAAAGCATCAATTCTTCGGAGCTCAGCTTTCTCTATAGTCCAACTCTCACATCCATACATGCCTACTGGAAAAACCATAGCTTTGACTAGATGGACCTTTGTTAGCAAAGTAATGTCTCTGATTTTAATATGCTGTCTAGGTTGGTCATAACTTTTTTCCAAGGGGTAAGTGCCTTTTAATTTCAAGGCTGCAGTCACCATCTACAGTGATTTTGGAGCCCAAAAAAATGAAGTCTATCACTGTTTCCACTGTTTCCCCATCTATTTGCCATGAAGTGATGGGCCCAGATGCCATGATCTTTGTTTTAAGAATGTTGAGTTTTAAGCCAACCTTTTCACTCTCCTCTCTCACTTTCCTTAAGAGGCTCTTTAGTTCTTCTCTGCTTTCTGCCTTAAGTGTGGTGTCATCTGCATATCTGAGGTTATTGGTATTTCTCCTGATTTCCAGCTTGTGCTTCATCCAGCCCAGCGTTTCTCATGACGTACTCTGCATATAAGTTAAATAAGCAGGATGACAATATACAGCCTTGACGTACTCCTTTCCCAGTTTGGAACCAGTCTGTTGTTCGATGTCCAGTTCTCACTGTTGCTTCCTGACCTGCATACAGGTTTCTCAGGAGGCAGGTCAGGTGGTCTGGTATTAGTAGGTAGCTATTCCCTTCTCCAGGGGATCTTCCTAACCCAGGGATCAAACCCGGGTCTCCCACATTGTAGGCGGATTCTTTACCAGCTGAGCCATCAGGGAAGCCCTCTGAACTGTGTACTTAAAAATTATTACAGTGGTGAATTTTATATTATGTTTATTTTACCACATTTTTTTCAAAAAAGACTCTGTAAACTAATATTTTCCTCTCCCATCATTCCTAGTTAGTTACTTTGGTTGGAAGGGGACAGATAGTCACTCGAATCCCCACAATTATGGCTGTTTCCTGTAAGACTCAGGATGGAGCCAGAATCTCATGACATCAAGGAACAAGGATCAGGGTTGATCAGAAACTGCACCATTAAAGAGAGCTGTGACTCTTCCCTTTTGTGCTCCATTTCCACAGGGCTCAGTCCTCTCCCTCTCCCTGCCTCTCAACCTTCTTGCTACTCCTCCCACAAAAGACTGGATTTCTCTTCTCCAACTTTTCTCCTTCTCATAGGTTCCTCTTAATTATTATCTTGGGCTTCCTTGGTGGCTCAGATGGTGAAGAACCTGCCTGCAATGCAGGAGACCCAGATTCAATCCCAAGGTCAGAAAGATCTCCTGGAGAAGGCAATGGCAACCCACTTCAGTACTCTTGCCTGGAAAATCCCATGGACAGAGGAGCCTGGCAGGCTACAGTCCATGAGGCTGCAGTGAGTCAGACATGACGGCAACCAATACACTAATTATTGTCTCAGCCTTTTTACAGCTTAGCTTCCTCATACCTGCCTTTGCTCTTGGCCTCTACTGTGCACTGTAACCCCCTCTCTACTTTCATACCTGCTCCTACTGTTACCCACCTCATGTTCTGTTTCCCAGATCGGATTCCCACAAGCGAGCCTATGATTGGTCCAGCTTGTAGTAGTGCTTTCTGAGCCAGGTCACCCTGTAAGCTGCTCTCCGGTCGATATTTTGGCTCCCTCTAGTGCAATCAGCCATATAGAGGAAAGGAAGATTTATATGGTACAGAATATGGCCACTTCATTTCCTCTTTAGCAGAGACCATAGCTATAAATGACACTGTGAGAGCCAAACCCAATACAACCTCATTTCCCATATCTTCACTTTTTAACACTATGGATGATAATCCCTTTCCAGGCAGCCATGGCAATGGGTCAATGACATCTTTGACATCAGTAAATTTCAGGAATATCTCTACTATCAGATGGAGCTAAAGACCAGATCCCTGACTCATGTTAGCTAGAAGCCCTCCTTGCTTTAGGGACCACCAGAGAGCACGCCTTGGGTGAAAACACATAACCAATCTGAAACACTGAGCTTGATTTTAGGACACGTTTTTACCCCCTGCTGGTTTATTATTAGGTTCCTAATGTTGGCATAACATAAATCCAAAAACTCCTTGGGACAAATACATTATTTTTAATCAGCAAATTATTTTTAGTTCTTGGTTTTGGTCATTAAGTTCTAATAATGGCCCATAGCAAATGTACTAAGTATTAATGTTTTAAATAGCACATAATAATAATTCATTGTGCAGGCAACATGCTAAGGAAGATATTCCTCCCTGTTGGAGATATGGGAGACGCTTCCTTGAGACAGTGGATGCGGCTGTCTGAGTCCTGTAGAGCAGCCTGAGCTCATCAGCTGGCTCAGTTGCAGCTCTGCAAGGGCTTACAGCTTCTGGACAGGAGAACAAGCAGAAAAGCTGCATGGTGGGTGCCCCCAAGTGGATACATTTTGATATGCACGCTGAGGATTTTCTGGTCAGTAACTCTAGCGTTAGGTCATGTCTGAGGAACGTTTTTAAAGGTGGAAAAAAGCTATATTTTATATGTTTTTCAGCATGCACGTCTTATAACCTAGTATTTACTGAAATAATATTTAATACTTCAGGTTATCACAGATCATTTATTTTCAAATAATGCAGCCATATAAGAGTGTGGAAGTGAAGATGGACTTTAATGTCAGACAGAACTTGACTTTGAACACCCTTATCATTTGTATGACCTTGGGCAAGCTACTTAATCCCCCAATCATAGCTGTCTCATTTTAAAAATGGGATTCAGGAGTATTTGAAAGAGTATTTATCTTACAGGTCATGTTTTGTAATATGGGCAGTGTCTGACACATTAGAAGTGCTCAGTAAATATTATTTTTTTTGTAAACAAAAATAGTTATGTATATATATAAAATAATATTTGCATATATATGCAAAATGAAGTGTATTTATTGAGATATGTCAAGGAGCTCCCCAGTACCTTTTTAATAAATTCCTTTCTTGGTCAGTCAGCCATAGGCAATTTCTGTAATTTATGACTGAGAACTGACATATATACATTACATGGTTATGGCAAGATAAAATGAATTAAGTTCACCTGGTTCCTCAAAAATGTCATTGTCAGGACAGACCAAGAAAGGCTAAGGAAACGTTCTAGATAATAACAGATTAAAAGACACAGTGACTAAATACAATAAGTGACTTTGTACTGGGTCCTGTATGAGAAGGGAAAAATTTCCATAAAGGACTTTATTGGGACAACTGATGAAACTGAAGCATAGGTTGTAGGTTGAATAAAAATATTTTGTTAATGATAAATTTTCTGAATTGATTGCTATGATTATGTAAGAAAATGTTCTTGTTCTTAGGAGATATGCAGAGATATGTGTGCAACCTACTCTTAAATGATTTAGAAAAAATTAAAATATAACATCTGTGTACATATATAGATAAATATAGAGAGATATTTATGTATAAAGACAATACCATACATACACCATACATGTGTACAAACAAAAGGAATAAGAGAGAATATGAAAAAGTGTAGAAAATGATAAAATTGGTGTCAGGGTAAAGGGTTAACAGTACTTCTCTGTACTCTTTTTGCAATTTTTCTTTAATACTTAAAATTTAAATATTTAGGCTAATTTTTTTGCATAAAAGATTTTAAAGATAATTAAGTAGTTTCTTCCCAAAATATGAGCTACCTATCCAGTATTTTGAGACAAACCCACAAAATTATTGCAAATTATTTGGCAAACAAAGTATGCTATATGTTAAAGGGATATCTTACACTCTGAAGAACCCTAGAACATGTTAACTGATTCCTTTCAAAATTGAGAAATAAAGCATAAGTGTTGTTATGAATAAGAAAAATTATGAGCTGTAAGAGCTTGAAGAGACCTTAGAGAACACCTAGAAACAGGCTTTTCTCAAATAAAGAAACCACCCAAATTTCCTTAAAAATATATCACCCACTCTAAATCATTCTTGTACTCATTTCCTGATGGTTTAAAATTACCTATGATTCATTATTCTGAAAACTGTAATAAAGGGAAAACATCAACAGTTTCTTCTGCCTTTTCTATCCTAACTAATACAAGATAATAAAAAATAGTTGCTATGGGAAAGTTTTTCCTTGCAGAATAATTCCAGCTAATAAGTGAAGAAGAAATGATTGAAAAAGACCATGGCCATGTTTCAGTCCTAATGAAATAATGGATCTATGAAATAATCATCAATGACCACCAAAATTGTTAAGTAAAAAGCTGATAGGGAGCTTTATAATGAATAAATCAAGCTGAACTCATTGATCAATTTTAGTATCAGAAAAAGACAACCAGCATTGTGTGCCTCCTAAATGGTATACACAGGAAGTACAAAATATAACCTATAAAAGATATTTTAAGAAGGAAAAGAAACTGACCAAGCATCTAGATCTATCTGCCAATTTACAGTAAACGCAGAGTTCAAATAAACATGTTCAATGACACCACAAGGATAAATTAGCAACATCCAGAAACACTACATGGCAAAAACTTGAGTTTCTTCAACTAATAAAGTTAAAAGGGGACTGAAGGAGAATCTATAGGTTAAAAGTGACTTAAAAGACATATAACTAATTACAATATGTAGAACTTGTTCAGATTTTTAATTTGAATAAACTGTTAAAGTACCATAAGATAATCAGAGATATCTGAACACTGGCTGCATATTTGATGAGATTAATAAATACTGTTAAATAGTTTAGGTGTGATAATGATATTTTGGTTATGTTTTTCAAAAGAGTCCTTATAGAGATTTATACTTAAACATTCATAATATGAGTAGTATGACCTCTGTTATTTGTTTCAAAATACATGCGGTAGAGGAGACAGAAGGAATAGATGAGAGGGAAAATACAAAAAACAGAACTCACCATGTGTTGATAACTGCTAGCTGGGTGATGGGTGGGAATTTAGTATACTATTCCATTTGCTTTTGGGTATGTTTACATTTTCCCTTATAAAATTTTAAACATTATTTTTAAAAGATTGAGGTAGCTGTATTTACTGAAGTTGAAAGATTACTGACACACATTTGTTGAAAAATCGAGGTATAATTTTGGGGGTTGTTATATTAGTAAAAGATATAATATAAATTTTGTATTAAAATTTATATTAAAACTTGTTTCAGAAGTGTACAGTTCAATGGCATTAAGTACTTTCACGTTTTGTACAAAATCACCATTATTCATTTCCAGAACTTTTTCAGCATTCTAAAGAGATACTCTGTACCCATTAAGCAACAACTCTCCATTTCCCTTCTCCTCAGTCCTGGTAGCCTCTATTCTATTAATATTTCCCATCTCTACAAATTTGCCTGTTCTAAGTACATCACATAGGAGGAATCATACAATATTCATCCTTTCGCATGTGCCTTATTTTTACTGTTTTCCATTTCATCCATGTTATAGCATGTATCAAATTCTTTTGCTGAGATACAATAATTTTTTTCAATCATAATTTTTGTTTCTAGTAAAATAATCTCAATTTTGTAAAGCCTACTTCTCTCTCATTTTTTTGTAACTGAAGTGTAGTTGATTTACAATGTTTCAGGTATACTATAAAGTGATTCAGTTATATTTAAATATATATACATATTCTTTTTCAGATTCTTTTCCATTATAGGTTATTACAAAATATTAAATATAGTTCCCTGTGCTATACAATAGGTCCTTGTTGTTTATCTATTTTATATACACTAGTGTGTATCTGTTAATCCAAAATTCCCAATTTACCCATCCCTATATCTTTCTCTGAAGAACTATGGAAGGAGGCTTGTAGCATTGTCCAGGAGGCAGTGACCAAAACCATCCCCCCAAAAAAGAAATGCAAGCAGGCAAAATGGTTGTCTAGGGAGACTTTACAGACTTCCGAGGAAAGAAGAGAGGTAAAAGGCAAAGGAGAAAGGGAAAGATACACCTAACTGAATGCAGAGTTCCAGAGAATAGCAGCGAGAGATATGAAGGCCTTTTTAAATGAACAATGCAAAGAAATAGAGGAAAACAACAGAATGGGAAAGACTAGAGACCTCTTCAAGAAAATTGGAGATATCAAGGGAACATTTCATGCAAGGATGAGCACAATAAAGGACAGAAACAGTGAGGATCTAATAGGAGCAGAAGGTGTTAAGAAGAGGTGGCAAGAATATACAGAAGAACTGTACAAGAAAGTCTTAATGACCTGTATAACCACAATGATGTAGTCACTCACCTAGAGCGAGACATGTGGAATGTGAATTCAAGTGAGCCTTAGGAAGCATTACTATGAACAAAACTAGTGGATTTGAGCTAGTTCAGCTCCTAAAATGATGGTGTTAGAGTGCTGCACTCAATATGTCAGCAAGTTTGGAAAATTCAGCAGTGGCCACAGAATTGGAAAGTGTCAGTTTTCATTCCAATCCCAAAGAAGGGCAATGCCAAAGAATGCTCAAACTACTGTAGAGTTGCACTCATTTCACATGCTAGCTAGGTTATGCTCAAAATCCTTCAAGATAGGTTTCAGTAGTACATGAACTGAGAACTTCCATATCTTCAAGCTGGGTTTCAAAGAGGCAGAGGAACCAGAGATCAAATTGCCAGCATTCATTGGATCATGAAGAAAGCAAGCAAGTTCCAGAAAAAAAAACATCTACTCCACTGACTATGTGAAAGTCTTTGACTATGTGGATCACAACAAACCATGGAATTTCTTAAAGAAATGGGAATACCAGACCACTTTACCTGTCCCCTGAGAAGCCTATTTGCGGGTCAAGAAGCAACAGTTAGAACCAGACATGGAACAACGGACTGGTTCAAAATTGAGAAAGGAGTACTACAAGGTTGTATACTGACACCCTGCATTTCACATGATGTACTCAGTCTGAATGAATCCCAAGCTTGCTTGTGATTGAAATCAAGATTGCTGGGAAAAATATCAACAACCTTTGATATGCAGATGATACCACTCTAATGGCAGAAAGTGAAGAAGAACTAAAGAGCCTCTTGATGAGTGTGAAAGAGGAGAGTAAAAAAGGTAGCTTGAAACCAGCATTCTAAATACTAAGATCATGGCATCCAGTCCCATTACTTCATGACAAATAGAAGGGGGAAAAGAGGAAACAGTGACAGATTTTATTTTCTTGGGCTCCAGGATTACTGCAGATGGTGCCTGCACCCACAAAATTAAAAGACGCTTCCTCCTTGAAAGGAAAACTATGACAAACCTAGATAACATATTAAAAAAGCAGAGACATCAACTCGAATGAGGAGGTTGTGGTGTCAGTCAGTTCTCAGCAATTCAAGCTCCAGCCAAGATGACTGAAGTTGTTTGCAATGACCATCTGGGGAAGAAGGTCTGCATTACATGCAATACTGATGACACCACTGGGGACCTTAAGAAGCTGATCACAGCCCAAACTGGCACCCATCAGAACAAGATCATATTGAAGAAGTGGTACATGATTTTCAAGGATTTCTCTGGGGGACTATGAAATCCATGAAGGATGAACCTTGGAGCTTTATCACCAGTAGAACAGAATTTCTTCTCCCTGCCCTTCCCTCTCCTCCCACACTAATATGGATGCTTGTTTTTGGAAACTCGTGTTAATAAAAACTTAGGGACTGCAAAAAAAAAAAGAGAGAGAGAGAGAGAAAGACATCACTTTGCCAACACAGGTCCATGTAGTCAAAGATATGGTTTTTCTAATAGTCATGTACAGCTGTGAGAGTTGTACCAGAAAGAAGGCTGAGTGCTGAAGAACTGATGCTTTCATACTGTAGTGCTGGAGAAGACTCTTAAGAGTCCCTTGGACTGTATGGAGATCCAACCAGTCAATCCTTAAGGAAATCAACCCTGAATATTCATTGAAAGGACTGATGCTGAAAGTGAAGCTTCAATATTTTGGCCACCTGATGCAAATAGCTGACTCATTGAAAAAGCCCCTGATGCTGGGAAAGATTGAAAACAAAAGGAGAACGGGGTGACAGAGGATGAGATGGTTTAATTGAGTCCATGGATGACTCAATGAACATGAATTTGAGCAAATTCCAGGAGAGAGTGGAGGACAGAGAAGCCTGGCATGCTGCAGTCCATGGGATTGCAAAGAGTCGGACATGACTTAGCAACAGAACAGCAATACTCCCTTTCCCCATTTAAGTTTGTTTTCTATGACTCAGTTTCTGTTTTGTATACAAGGTTACTAGTATCACTTTTTGGGGGGGATTCCACATATACTTGATATCACATGATACTTGTTTTTCTCTGACTCGATTTTATTTAGTATGATGATCTCTAGGTCCACCCATGTTGTTGCAAATGGCACTATTCCATCCTTTATTATGACTGAGTAATATTCTGTTGTAATATTCCATTTATGAATGGATAAAGAAGGAATATCTTCCACTTAGGGTGCTTCCATGTCTTGGCTATTGTAAATAGTGCTGCTATGAACACTGAGGTACATATACCTTTTCAATTTAGAGCTTTCTTCAGAGATATGCCCAGGAGTGGGATTCCTAGATCACAGGTAACTCTATATTCCTTAGTATTTAAGGAAACTTTATACTGTTTCTCACAGTGGCTGCACCAACTTACATTCCCACCAACTGTATAGGAGGGTTCCCTTTTCTCCACACCTTCTCCAGCATACATATCCTGTTGTATGTATATACCACACTTTGCGTATCCATTCATTTGTTGAGTGACATTTGTATTATTTCCACCTTTTGGAATATGCAAAATAATGCTGCTAAAAACAGATGTACAAGTATCTGAGTCCCTGCTTTCAATTATTTTGAGCATATACTTAGAAGTAGAGTTGTGGATCATGTGGTAATTCTTTGTTTAGCTTTTTAGAAGAGACATCACATTGCGTTCAATAGCAGCTCTCCACCATTTTACATTCCACTGATCACTGCACCAGGATTCCAGTGCGTCTGCATCCGAATCAACAATTGTTATTTTTCGTTTTTTTGGATCATAGTCTGTCTTATTTGTATGAAATGGAATCTTACTGTGATTTTGACTTGCATTTCCCCAATGACTAGTGATGTTGTGTATCTTTTTATGTGCTTATTGGCCATTTGTATATCTTGCTTGGCAAAACACCTATTGGATTCCTTTTCTAATATTTAGATTAGGTTGTTTGAGGGGTTTGTTGTTTAGTTATAGGAGTTCTTTACATATTCTGATTATTAATACCTTATCAGAGATATGATTTTTAATATTTTGTCCCATTATGTGGGTTGTCCTTTCACTCTCTAGATAATGTCCTTTGATGCATACAATTTTTAATTTTGATGAAACCCAAATTTTCTGTCTTTCTCTTTTGTTGCCTGGCTTTTAGTTTCATATCCAAGAAATCATCACAAAATCCATTGTCATGGAGATTTTTATCCTATATTTTCTAAGGGTTTTATAGTTGCAGACCTTACATTTAGGTCTTTGATTCATTTTAAGTTAATTTTTGTATATGGTATAAGGTAAGATTTGTAGTATTTCACATACAAATATCCAATTTTTCCAGCACTATTCATTGAAAATAAGATATACATTTTTAAGAAAATTAAAAACTCTCTTTATACATATCAATATTCCTATATGCTCAGATTCATGTCCAATTCTTTCCATATAAAAATGTAGTGAAAGTTTGCAACTCCATGGACTACAGCCTGACAGCCTCCTCTGTCCATAGAATTACCCAGGCAAGAATACTGGTAGCCATTCCCTTCTCCAGGGGATCTTCCCCACCTAGGGCTCAAACCCGGGCCTCCTACATTGCAGGCAGATTCATTTCCATTTAGGCCACCAAAAAAGCTCAGAAAGGTACACACTATACTGTTAATAATTTTTGTTTTTAAGGAGGAAACCAATATTGGGGAGGAGGATATACAACAGTTATAATTTTGCTGGCTGTAATTTTATATTGCTTAGATTATTTATAAGCCTGTAGTTATACATTACTTATATTATTTTAGAAAGACAGTTTTGGTAGGATTCTTTTCCTAATAGTTTTTAAGAGAAAATTGGTTGCATGTCCAAGCATGGGATGAGTAAGCCAAAAGCGTTACTATTCTGGCAGGTTAGAGGTCCAAATTAAATAAAAACTCCAAGGCAAGAAAAGTGTAATGTGGGAAGGAATTATCAGATCTCAAGGGAAATACTATTCATCTAGAAAATCTTGGAGCAACGATAGTAAATAGAGGCAGTTAACAAAACTTTGTCCTAATTCTTAACACTGCACTTAGTGTTAAGTGTTAAAATGCCCCCTCCCCCATTTATTTTGTTTTTAACCTTCAGCTGAATTTGAGTAGCATGTATTTTGTTTATATATAGAAGAGATAACTGAAGGCTCAGAGGTCCCCCTGTGCTTTGCCAGGCAAAGCAGTCAGAGTTACAAGGGTGGGATGAACTGAGAGAAGAGCATGAAACCCTATAGAAGACCAGAGGATTTTAATAGCAAAGTAGTAGGGGGGCAGGAAAAAAAGGCTTTTAATTTTACCTTAAGTACTACATATTTTATTCTAGAATTCTCAGCAAAGAAAATCCTTACAGAAAGCAGGCTCACAATTACATAAAATAAACAAATAAAATGCTTGTTGTATGAATGACTGACACATGAATCTGAAGGACAAAAAATATGAAAAACTAAATAAAAGTAGAGTAATATGAGAGTTGTCTGGTGGTCAAGGGGTTAGGCTTCAGTGCTTTCACTTCCATGGCCCAGGTTCAATCCTTGGTTGGAGAACTGAGATCCCACAAGACACGTGGCATGGGGTGTGTGTGTGTGTGTGTGTGTGTGTGTGTGTGTGTGTGTGTGTGTGTGTGTGTAAATGTATATACACACACATATAGCTGAAACTGACAATATACCTTCCTATCACATAAAAGAATATAAGAAACTCCAGCCAATATATACATAAGAAGGTATACACACACACATCCACACATACATGATACTTTAAAACAGGAATAGCCTTACCCTGAATAGATTAGAGTTTGAATATAATTTGAAATATATTGGATAGGGCTACTGCCCAAAAGTATACCCAAGCCCATCACCAAGAACTGAAATTCAACATTTAATAATGCTTCCCTTTGATTTCATTAATGCAGGTGCCACAGAGGGGATAGTATAATACATTTATCAGTTATCATAAATTAAAACTTTCCTAACATTGCTTTTTTAACTGTTGAAGTTCATGCTTAAGTAACATATCAAATAATGCAGAGGTAAGCACACACATGCACATGTGAAGAAACTTTAACAGTTTCTCATTTCTTTCTCCAACATCATTGTTTAAAGATGTAGTGAGTGCCTATAAATAGGTCAAGCAAGTTCTAGGCTATGTAGATATAGCAATAAACAAAACAAAGTCCCTACTCTCGTATCAGTTCAGTCACTCAGTCATGTTTGGCTCTTTGCGACTCCATGGACTGCAGAACACCAGGCCTCCCTGTCCATCACCAACTCCCGGAGTTTACTCACACTCATGACCATTGAGTCGGTGATGCCATCCAAACATATTATCCTCTGTCGTCCCCTTCTCCTCCCACCTTCACTTTTTCCTAGCATCAGGGTCTTTTCAAATGAGTCAGTTCTTCACAGCAGGTGGCCAAAGTACTGGAGTTTCAGCTTCAGCATCAGTCCATGCAATGAATATTCAGGACTGATGTCCTTTAGGATGGACTGGTTGGATCTCCTTGCAGTCCAAGGGACTCTCAGGAGTCTTCTTCAACACCACAGTTCAAAAGCATCAATTCTTCAGTGCTCAGCTTTTTTTATGATCCAACTCTCACATCCATACATGACTACTGGAAAAACCATAGCTTTGACTAGATGGACCTTTGTTGGCAAAGGAATGCCTCTGTTTTTCAATATGCTGTCTAGGTTGGTCATACTTTTCTTCCAAGGAGCAAGTGGTCTTTTAATTTCATGACTGCGGTCACCATCCGCAGTGATTTTGGAGCTCCAATAAATAAAGTCTGTCACTGTTTCCCCATCTATTCGCCATGAAGTGATGGGACCAGATGCCATGATCTTAGTTTTCTGAATGTTGAGCTTTAAGCCAACTTTTTCACTCGCCTCTCTCACTTTCCTCGAGAGGCTCTTTAGTTCTTCTTTTCTGCCCTAAGTGTGGTGTCATCTGCATATCTGAGGTTATTGATATTTCTCCTGGCAATCTTGATTCCAGTTTGTGCTTCATCCAGCCCAGCATTTCTCATGATGTACTCTGCATATAAGCTAAATACGCAGGGTGACAATATACAGCCTTGACATACTTCTTTCCCAGTTTGGAACCAGTCTGTTGTTCCATGTCCAGTTCTAATTGTTGCTTCTTGATTTGCATACTGATTTCTCAGGAGGCAGGTCAGGTGGTCTGCTTTTCCCATCTCTTTAAGAATTTAGAGTCTAATGTGAGATACAGACAGGCCATAAATGATGCCAAGGTAGCAATAACATCCATGGAGAAATATAAAGTTAGATAAAGGATACAGGAAAGCCACACTTAGAGGTGACTTGAGCAAAAACTTGAATGAAGTGGAGGTTAAGCCAAGTAAAACATAAGATGTTCCAAACTAAAGGAGCAAAACATGCAGTTCTATGGGGCAGTATGGTTGCAGTGCTGGAGGAACAGCAAAGGGGCCAAGGAGCATGAAGCTGATGATCAAGGAGCTGTGTTTTCTTTTTATCCATTTCTGGACTCTAAGACCTACAAAGAGTAAATTGTGGTTATGCTACCAACTAGATACAGTGGAATTCATTTGTTTCCATTTGTAGGGGATTTAATTATTTTTCACTTTTTTAAATGAGTTGCATGGTTCCAAATCCAAATCCAGAAAGCAAAGTATATTCAAAGAGGGTTAGTATCTATTCCTGTTCCCTTCGATCCATTCCTTCTCATGTAGGGAACCATTTTTGAACCTTCAATTTTTAAAACATAGGAAATGTATTTGTAATTCTCTCCCCTTCTTAGATACATTCACATTCCTTCTCCACTTGTGAAGTAAATAGTAGCAGACTATAAAAATATGGAATACAGGATGGATTTGAGTGTCACCCTTGCACAGGTGCCATGCTAGTTTTCTCTTTATCATTATACTTTTGGTATATGCACTGCTGAAGCAAGCAATAAGTTAGATTTTGCATGAGTAAGAGCTCAGAAGCAGAAACTACCTGGAAAGAGATAGCTTCAGTAGCTGTTGCCATGGAGAGCCTAACGTAGCCACGAGACACCGAGAAAGTACAAGGTGCGAGCAGAGAGAGTCAGTTGCCCACTGACAGACCAGACGCTTTGAGAAAAAAGTCAAAGACCAGCCACCGACAGATCATGCCTGCCTCACAAGCCAGCCCGGGGCCTCTTCTGCTTCTGCTCGTGCCCCATTTCTGCCACTATGCTATTGTATCCTGAGAGCTGTAAGTGCTCAGTGATTCGTGCATGCATGTATACAGATTCGGACACTTGAGTCGTGTCTGGCTCTTGGCTACCCTAAGGACTGTGGCCTTCCATTCTCCTCTGCCCAAGGGATTCTCCAGGCAAGCTCAGCTGTGTCCAGCTCTTTGTGACACCCTGGACTATAGCCCACCAGGCTCCTCTGTCCATGGGATTCTCCAGGCAAGGATACTGAAATGGGTTACTCCAGGGGATCTTCCAGACCCAGGGATGGAAACTTCATCTCCTGCAATGGCAAGTGGATTCTTTACTACTGAGCCACCTGGGCAGCCCCTTTGTATCATAGAACAGGCCAATAAAGGGCTTTATTTTGTTTTTTTAATGAATTCTTTAGGTACACAAGACTATAAATACAGAATCCTTCTTAGGTACACACACAGAATGTTTATTTGAACAAACTCATGCCACGAATAAAAAAAACAGAAAATGTTCCTCGAGTTCTCTAAGTTTGAATTTTGCAATACGAGTAAGAAAAAGAAATTCTAGAGGCCATTCCAGTTTGTCCCAACAGCCTCAAATTTTAGTTAGAAGAGTAAGTTTTTGCAAATTTCTTCAACCATACTAAGTACCTTAGTTACTACCGAGCAAACATTTATTGAGTGACTACTATGTTTAATATTCTATGTTAGCTGCTGTGGAAGACATAAATATGAATTAGACTTAATTCCTGCCCTTAAAAATCTTACCATCTCCGCTAGTTAGTAACTTATGACTCTCAGCTAGAAATCCACGCTTCTTTGCCTTGTTTCTATCCTACAACTGGACCCTATGGGAGGCATTTCCACTGTGACAACTGGCAGAATGTTTTGGTCAATAGGGGGTGCTGGAAAGACACTGTGAAGCCAGACCAAGAGGAAGGGCTTTCCTTTCTTCTTCGGGTGGACTGGCTTGCCGCAGAGGCCTGGTTGTGTTCACCTCAGCAATCCTCATGGTTCACTGGTGCGGCCCCTGCCTCCAGCAAGTTTCTTCACAAGTGGACTGTGGATTGCAGGTTCCTGTGACAGCCACGCCCTCCCCTCTAAATTTCTAAATTCTTCCTTACTGTTCACTCTTCCGCAGCCAAGGGTGGCAGCTGTTCTTAGAGTTCCCGCTTCTGGACCCCCTAGAATCCACTCTCCCCTTTTCAGTAGTTTGATACCTTTCACTGGTTAACAAAGGTTATACTAAATTTTCCCTGTTCAGATTACTAATATGATTTGTGTCTTGTGGTTGGTCCCAGCAGAAGTACCTAGCAGATAGGGGAAAAAAGACAGATGTAAGTTAATGTAAATTCTGTGAGAGAATAGGCCACTATAATCACAGCCCAAAATCCAAAAAAGTTTCAGGTGTAAATCTACAGAATTATGTTATCAGTTTGGATTGTGTTCGGCTGCACATAACAGAAAACTGACTCCAGTGCCTTAACCAAATGGATGGATTTTCTCCTGTACCATGAAGTCCATAAACAGTCGGTTAACGGCTGTTGTAGCTACTCTGAAAAAAAGTTAAGAACTCAGACTCCTTATTTATTTATTTTTAATTGAATCATGGTTGATGTATAGTAAAGGTCCAGGTGTACAACATAGTGATTAACAATTTTTAAGAATTATGCTCCATTTACAGTCATATAAAATATTGGCCATATTCCCTGTGCTGTACAGTATATCCTTGTAGCTTATTTATTTTATATGTAATTGTTTGTACTTTTTCATCCCCTACCCCTGTCTTCCCCATTCTCCTTCCCCTCTCCCCAGTGGTAACCACTAGGTTGTTCTCTATATCTCTGACTGCTGCTTTTTTGTTATACTCACTACCTTGTTTTATTTTTTTATATTCCACATATAAGTGATATCATATAGTATTTATCTTTCTCTGCCTGACTTATTTCACTTTGTATAATGCCTTCCAAGTCCACCTATGTTGTTTCAAATGGCAAAATTTCATTCTTTTCTATGGTTGAGTGGTATCCGGCTCCTTTTCTTTCCCAGCTTCTCCATACTTAATGTGTGGCTTCTGTACTCATGGTTGCAAGATTGCTGCTTCACCTCCAGACACCGGGTTCATATTCCAGGCAGGAAAAAGAAAGGGAAAGAAAAAAAAAATGAACCAGTTGCCTCTAGCTTCTTTCTAAGCATTCTTAGAGGCACTGCCAAGTAACTTCAACTCACAAACCATTGATAATTCCTAACTATAAGTGAACCAGGGAAGCTCAGTATTTTTTTGACTGGGAGCAGGATCCTGTAAGTAAGAGAGAAGGGGAGAATAAATGCTGAATAGGTAACTAGCAGCATCTGACATATTAATTGGAAAAGGAGTAAGTTACTAACTTCGAGATGGGTTAGGGTCAGCAGAGGAACATGATCTCATATTCATATAATACATATATGTATTCATTTTCTTTTCATGTATACATGTATATATGTATTCATTTTCTTTTCATGTAAATGATCTTTCTATATTAATTATCAAACAGTAGATTAGATGAGATGAATAGCAAAGTCACATTGCACAGGAGCAGGCAGGATAGGGAAGGATTTATTTAGAAATTATCTTTCATACTTTTTACTGCCCCATTCCTTTCTTCCTCATGCCATCATCACCCAGATATTATCAGATATTACCTAATTCTAATGTCCCATAACTTAACATGACTGACTCCACAGTCTAAGAAAAAATGTAGACAGGATTAAATACGTATTACTAACTTATTATTTGTCTTTCTGTCTCTGTCTCTCTGTTTTAAACACACACACACACACACACATACACACACACACACCGTTCTCAAAGGTAGAACATCTGTTCTTTGAACACCTAAAATTCTTCATAAATATTTAAACTCTAACTCACAGAATCCACAAAGGACCTATTCTCTTCTAGGCCAGCTCATCTGCTCATTGACATGCTGACACATGTCAGGCGGGAGCCTGGACACAGAGGGTACCTCTCACTCCTACAGGCAACTAACCCATATGCACCATGGAAGTGAGACTGTTAGGGGGCCTGGCTTTTCTCCTGCCTCTTCTCAACAGTTACTGCTACTGATTTATAGCTGAAAAGGAAGAGTTTTTCTCTAAGTCATCTCCATATACAAATTCATTTAGAATAATTTTTCCCTTAAGATAATCTATTACTGAGGTATAAGGCCTGTGATGATTAATTTCATGTGTCGACTGGGCACAGGAATATGTATATTAAACATTGTTTCTAGTTTCTGTGAAGGTGTTTCTGGATGAGATTTTTTTTTAACTGGAGGATAATTGCTTTATAGTGTTGTAGTGGTCTCTGTCGTACATTACTGTGAATCAGTCATAATTATATATATATATACATATATATATATATATATGTATATATATATATCCCCTCCTTAGTGAGCCTCCTGCCCTTGCCAAGATCAGCATTTGAATCTGTGGACTCAGTAAAGTAGATTGCCCTCCCCAATGTGGGTGGCCATCATCCAGTCCATTGAGGAATAGAACAAAAGTCAGAGAAAGGAAGAATTCACATTTTTTCTCCCTTTCTCTCACTACTGAAGTGGGCCATTCCATCTTACTTTCTCAGACTGGGATTTATATCATTGGCCTCCCTGACTCTCAGGCCTTCAGGTCCAGTTCAATTATACCATCAGCTTTCCTGAGTCTCCAGCTTGAAGACATTAGTTCATGGAACTTCTCAGTCTCTATAACAGCATAAGTCAATTAATTCCACATGCTCATTCTGTGTGTGTGTGTGCGTGTGTGTGTGTGTGTGTGTGTGCAGGCACACACACACGTTTTAGTTGTTTCTGACTTTTTGCAATTCTATGAACTGCAGCCCTCCAGGCTCCTCTGTCCATGGGATTCTTCAGGCGAGAATACTAGAGTAAGTTGCCATGCCCTCCTGCAGGGGATCTTCTACATCTCCTGCATTGGCAGGTGGATTCTTTCCCACCTGGGAAGCCACACAATTATTGTGTGTATTATTACACACAATAATGCTTAATATAATAATGCTCTGTGTTATTCCAGGTTCTCCACAGAAACAGAACCAGTAGGACCCTACCAAGAGAGGTCAAATTTTTCTTCCAGCTAGTTTTGCTTCTCTGGTGAACCCTGAGTACTACAGAGCATTATTGTTTCTTCAGCTTTAGACATCAAAGGACATCTTACCACATACTTCAGGCAAGAATAGAGTGCTTCAGAAAATATACTAATAAGTTCTCCTTGAACCGCACATGTGAATTAACTGTTTTATGTGCTAACAATTGAGCCTAAAATGATTAGCTTGCATGTGAGTTTGAAGCATTTGCCTATGAAGCTGGATCAGTGTCTTAATTGCCTATGAAGTGGATCAGTGTTAATTCATCCTTCAAGTTTTAGTTCAGAGGGCTTCTCCCCAGAATTACTGCTAGTTGATACTGCACCGTTGTGCCAACTAGGAAAAAGAGTGATCCTCTGGGTCCATGTTGTTTCAGGGTTCTAGGCCAAGTGGGTAGGATTTCAGTCCCTAGACATCCCTAGATACTTAATCTTTCATGTTGACTTGTATCACCTCCATAGCCACTTTTAGAACTACTAAGTCAGATTTACAAAATTCAAGACCTGAAGGAAGCCCAGTAAGAGCCATTTTTTTTTCCTGAGATTCTGTATTTTTTTCAGATTTCTGTATTCATCTGAAGCCCAAAGTTACCCAAAACAAGTGTTAAAGTTGGGTCTGTTTTGAAAATACTTGGACTTTCTTTAGTCCCTGGCCCTACATGAAAAAACATTCACAATCCCTTAATTCTCCCAATCACAGGGCTGGAAGAAAAACTGACCTCCCTCTCTTTACCAAGAGGTAACTTTGTGCGCAAGCCACAAAGCTCTTAGATCTATTCATTTGCTTATTCCTTTGTCCCACTATTTTTTTTTGGGGGGTGCTTATTCCTTTGTCCCAGTATTATTTGGAGGGGGGCTCCAAAATCACTGCAGATGGTGACTGCAGCCATGAAATTAAAAGACGCTTGCTCCTTGGAAGAAAAGTATGACCAACCTAGACAGCATATTGAAAAACAGAGACATTCCTTTGCCAACAAAGGTCCATCTAGTCAAAGCTATGGTTTTTCCAGTAGTCATGTATGGATGTGAGAGTTGGATCATAAAGAAAGCTGAGCATTGAAGAATTGATGCTTTTGAACTGTGGTGTTGAAGAAGACTCCTGAGAGTCCCTTGGACTGCAAGGAGATCCAACCAGTCCATCCTAAAGGACATCAGTCCTGAATATTCATTGCAAGGACTGATGCTGAAGCTGAAACTCCAATACTTTGGCCACCTGCTGTGAAGAACTGACTCATTTGAAAAGACCCTGATTCTGGGAAAGAGTGAAGGCAGGAGGAGAAAGGGACAACAGAGGATGAGCTGGTTGGACAGTATCACCAAATCAATGGACAAGGGTGTGAGTAAACTCCGGGAGTTGGTGATGGATAGGGAGGCCTGGCGTGCTGCAGTCCATGGGCTTGCAAAGAGTTGGACACGACTGAGTAACTGAACTTAACTTGTCCTAGGTCTGGCCCACTTTCCCCCAAAAGATTATTCCAGGCTTCTGGAACTCTTTTTCAGATTCCTTTAAAGAAATGTATTTTCACTTTCTGCTAAGCAGTGAATGAACCGTTTTCCCTCAGAGTCCTGTTTCACAGAGAAGAATGACCAAGAAGGGATCACTTTTAAGAAACAAACCTAGCAACTGGTAAAAGGCAAAATCTCATTAAGAACGTCAACTGAAAGATTAAATCCCACTATCCTGCAACCAGCTTAGACCAAGGCGAAATAATCCGTTCGGTTCCCCCTCCCTGGGCTAGTTTTCATTATCTCCTTTTTGTCTCTCCTTCACCCTTCTTCTGCCCGGCACTCCATCTCGGGGAGGCTGTCTCTGTCCTTCCGGACTGGTTACCAATAAAGTTGTTACAAAGTGACCTTGAGCGTCTTCCGGGCTGCACCCAATTCCCCGCCTTCTCCATCCGGGTGCTGCGGTGCGGATAAGAGCCGGACTGCGCCTGCGCGCCCAGCCCCATTCCTTCGACCTCTGCCGCCGAGGCCGCCGCCACCTCCTCGGAAGGTAAGCGGAGGGCGCGGGAGCCGGGTCTGGCCTTGGCGGAGCCGCGCCCCAGAGGGACCCATTCATTCCGCCGGCGCCTTGTTTGGCGCTGGGCCCGCGCTGACCGCGTGCGCGGGAACCCGAGGGACTTGGGTGGAAGTACGGGCCCTCGGAGGACACTTGACCTTAAGCCTCTTTGCCTCCGCAGAGAGGAAGCGGGAGAGGAGCCCACGTCTCCTGTCACCCACATCCTCCAGCTGCGCTGCCCCGGAGAGTGCAAGATGTTCGCCTGCGCCAAGCTTGCCTGCACCCCAGCTCTGGTGCGTAGCCCAGACTGGGCCCGGAGCTCGAGGGCCCGACCTCTTGGCCCCGGCGTCCACGTTGTTGAATGGGTCACCTCCGCGCGGGACTCACGGCCCTTTCAGGACAGTTCCCTCACGCCTCTTAACCTCTGTGTCTTTTGGTCCCTTTCCTTTTCCTTCCTGGGGTTTCTTACTTCGCTACTCCCCTCCACTCTGGCTATGGAGAACCGTGGAGGCCTAGCTGTCAGGCCCAGCTCCGTGTAGGTCAAACCCTCCTTGCTCCTTGTCCTGGAACGGCCCCTCCCCCACCTCCTCCGACACCCTGTTGGAGGGTTGGGGTGCAGAGAAGGGTGGAAGGGGCCTTGAGGCCTACGTTCGCTGCCACTGCAGTCTCCATTACGATCTGTAGGTCAAACTCAATGCTGTTGAGGGAGGGACTTTGCCTCACCCTGTGTGGGCGGAGGCGGCTAGTGCAGGAGCCGAAAAGTTTCTACTGCCCCTGGGGTGTTCTTTCCAAAACAGTTTTGGGGCACTTTGTGTGAAGATCTGGGGGGGTTGTCTTAGAGAATCACGTCTTGGTTCTGGAGGAATTTTCTGTGACCTTAGTTAGTGGACACTCAAGGGCAGGAATATGTCCTTATCGTCAGACTGTTTAATAAAAGATTGTTCTTCCACCAATGTGGAATTGTTTAAACTGCTTTTTAATTTTATGATTAACAGACATATAGGAATAATCTTAGAAATAACGGGAGCTCATATTAATTAATGGGCTATTTAAAATGACAAGCGTTTATAGTGCTTATGTTACTTGTTGATCCACTTAACTTACCAAAGAATGTGGGGTATTTGTTGCTGGTTTTCTGATCTGAATTGCGGCACTACAGTAACTGAAATTTTAAAAGCAATACTTTTTCTAACTAATTGTTCTTAAAAGTTTTGTTCAGAGTATTATGAATTAATTTTTAAAATTTCATTAACAGCTTTGTTAAAATTGCTTCATGCATCGAAAAATGATCAAATAGCCAGGATAAGAATCAATAGAGAAAAATCATGATCTTTCTGACTCGTTTTTGCTGCTTGCCTTTTTAGAATTCATGGTGTGGGAAGGATCCTTGAAGTCATATCTGTTGTCTTAATACATGGAATTTTTTTCATGAACAGATCAGAGCTGGATCCAGAGTTGCATACAGACCAATATCTGCATCAGTGTTATCTCGACCAGAGACTAGGACTGGAGAGGTAAAATTAACTAATGCTACCAAATAAGTCTTAGGGTCTTTATCAAAGTGAAGGGGGAAAACCTCATTAATGAATGGTTTTAGGCAGTCCTTTCCACCCTTTCATCCAAAAAATTTGCAGAGGATGAGCCAATGAAAGAAACTTTATCCAAAACTTATTCACCTGAATTTTGGCCAAGAAATATAACTAATATATATAGTTAACTGATTAATTTTGAGTTGCTGTTGTTTAAGATTTTGATAGCAACAGTTACTGAACAGCTTACTCTATTAAAAAACATATGCACATACACTATTTCTTAATTTTCAAAGACCTAATGTGGTGTAGATACTGTTGTTCCTTTTCTACAAGACTGGAATTATTCTAAGCCGCAGGGTTTTCCATTGTGCCACACCATCTTCTATTCAAACTCAGCTACAAATAGAGAAATGGTTATCATTTTGACAGCACTATGATTAAAATAGCTAACTATGATTACTGATTTGACCTTTGCCTTTATTTCCTGCTCTCTAGGGCTCTACGGTATTTAATGGCTCCCAGAATGGTGTGTCTCAGTTAATCCAAAGGGAGTTTCAGACCAGTGCGGTCAACAGAGACATTGATACTGCAGCCAAATTTATCGGTGCAGGTGCTGCCACAGTAGGAGTGGCTGGTTCTGGTGCTGGTATTGGAACGGTCTTTGGCAGTCTCATCATTGGTTATGCCAGGTAATTTCTATTGCCAAATAAATAGTTTGAAATAGTTGGAAACTTAGAAAACTAGTGAAATAATAATAACTACTTTCTATTAAGCACCTTTTGTGTCTTGCATTACATTTTGAGCACTTTGCATGCATTATCACTACCCGCTCACTGCTCCCAAAACCCCTTGGAGAGACTCCAGTTTACCTATTAAGGATGAGAGAAATTCCTTGTCTAAAGTCAAAGCACGAGAGCTCATGCCTTTAAAAAAATATCAGTTTCCATTTTACTATTTAAGACCTTTTATTTAAACTATCAAATCTTAAACATACTTTCATGGGGATAAGGTCAGAATCATCCTTCATAATGGATAAAGACTGACCATTGACATAGGGAAATAGTGCCTCCCTTTCCCCATATCATAAGGAATGAGGGGAACGGATGTCACAGGCAAAACCAAAAGAGATCTAGGCAGAACCCTGTACCAATACTTTTCAGCTTACAGAGAACCCAACACTAATAATCTGGTTCTTTATCATTTATCAACCATGCTAAAATTTGAATAATATTTCAAAGTAACAATGATATGTGTTGTCTCTTTTAGAAACCCTTCGCTGAAGCAGCAGCTGTTCTCATATGCTATCCTGGGATTTGCCTTGTCTGAAGCTATGGGTCTCTTTTGTTTGATGGTTGCTTTCTTGATTTTGTTTGCCATGTAACAGAAATTATTGCTTGAAATGTTGGCATTCATATTAATTACGGATATAATTCTGTGTATCTTACTGTGACTCCAAAAACTTGCAGTGTTGGTGTCATGGAAATGTATGTTATTTCCAAAGTCATTTCATTAAAGATGAAAACTTTAATTTTTGCTGTGATTTGTATTTGCCTAAATTTAAATTCAGATAACATGTAATCAGGCAGAGGCTATATCAATCCCTGTGATTGAAAATATGCTAATATAATTTTTATAGGAATTATTTTATTTTAATGTTTTGCACATTGTAAATTATAGGGCTTTTGTTTATTCATATAAAGGGGAAATATTTGAGTGCTTTGAGCTTCTATGAAATATGATTAAATCAGGATAGTTAATTACTTAAGATGGTTTTAGGTTTTTAAGGGCTAACATGAATTATAATACTTGGAAGCAGTATTACCTTCCAAGACTAACCTGGCTGGTCTTACACACCTGGATGTAAAAATAAGTCATGTCAGGTTTTTAGGAATTGAAACTTTATTAAATGGGTGTTGGGATTAGGGAGGCAATTTTTGATTGTCAGTAAGTCTCACATTAAGCAATTGTGTGTCTATAGTGAATCTTATCTGTCTTCTTAGAAGAAACTCAATCTGTGTGGTAGCTAGTTTTCTTGCTTAAACAAGGCTCTCATTAAAAACCAAATATCAAAAAGTAAACTGAATTGGCTACAATTTAAAGCCAAAATTTGCTACAGCATTGCTTATCTTTGATACTAACATGCTTATAATAGAAATCTTGGGAATGACAACTGGTTCAGTAGTATTTTATTTGTAATACTATGTGTTGCTTATTGGTCAAGTTTTGCCTATTAAAATGAAGAAAGTCTACTATAGAAAGACTTGAATTTTCCTCACAGCAGATATATATTTCCTCAGCAGATATATTATTTGTCATCACAATTACGGGGTTTCTATAAAAGATTTAAGATGACAGTTGGGAAATCTTCATTTTACTCCTTTAATCCCTTCTGCCTAATCTGATTTCAGTTGAGAAAGAGCCATCAACTTCAAGGGTTTGTCAAAGTGCAGTGGAAAGACCATCTCCATCAGAATCATCTAGGATGTCTAAAGCACAAATTCCTAGGCTCCAGACCTACTGAATTAGAATATTTGGCCTTGAGACTCAGTCGTCTGCATTTTTAAAAAGGTTTGCCAGGTAATTTTTGTGCCCACTCTGAGAATCACTAACTTATCCGTATCCTCCCCATTATCTAGTGTCAAAAACTATAGAGCCTGAGCTACTGCCACTTTTTGGTTAATCATCTAGTGTGTGTGACATAGTTTCCTGGAGCCTTCACTGTTTTCATAAATAGTACCACTCAGTATTTGAATTCAGCAATTTAAATGAGAAGTATTATATGACCCAGCAATTCCACACCTCGGTATATACCCAAAAGTATTACAAGCATTCAAGCAAAAGCTTTATATACAGATGTTCATAGTAGCACTATTCACAGCAGCTAAAGGTGGAAACAACCAAACTGATGTTTGGATGAACAAACAGTGGTGTTTGCATAAACTGATGACAAGATGTGGTATATCCGTGTGATGGAATAGTCAGCCATAGAAAGGAAGGAGGTCCTGATAAGTGTTACAACATGAACATTGAAAACAGACTTGAGTGAAAGAAGCCAGACACCGTAAGGCTGCATATTACATGATTCTATTTATATTAAAATACTCAGAATAGGCAAATCCATAGAGACGGAATTCCCTGGTGGTCCAGTAGTTAGGACTCTGGACTTTGACTGCTGAGAACCCAGCTTTGATCCCTGGTTGGGGAACTAAAACCCCACAAGCCTTGCAGTGCATCAAAAAACAAAGTCCACAGAGACAAAGCAGATTGGTTGGTAGTTACTAAAGGCTAGTGGGAGGAGATTGGGAAGTGCCTGCTTAACAGTTGTGGGGATTCTTTTTGGGGTAATCAGTGTTGTGGTGATGGTTGTACAACATTGTAAACATACTAAGTGTCACTGAATTATACACTTTAAAATGGTTGAAAGAATATGTATTTTACAACTTAAGAAGTACTGTAGAGTTAACACAAAGTCCATATTGTAAAGTCATACCAAAGATTTTAAGTCCTAGGGAAATACTTAGATTAACCAATCATTTGTAACAAGTTCATTTTATTAATTTTTAAAGCTATAATTCATTTTTTTAAAAATATTTATTTGGCTGTGCCAGGTCTTATAGGCAGCATGCAGGATCTTTAGTTATGGCATGCGAACTCTTAGTTTAGGTATGTAGGATCTAGTCCCTGACCAGCAATCTATCCTGGGTCCTCTGCATTGGGAGCCTGGAGTCTTCACCACTGGACCACCAGCAAAGTCCCCAGTTCATTTTAAATAATATCAATGTAAGTCAGACAAACCAAAACCTGCTCTTAGTGCTGGTTTGGTGGTTAAAGAGGCCTGAAACGTTAATTATGGAACAGGTTTCTTAAAAGACATGCCCTTAGCTGAGGAAGTCCCCTGAGAATGAAAAGGAAATTGTGCTATGGCTGCTTGGCTTCTAAGTTACTGAACAAAAAAATTCTTAGAAAATAAGTATAACTTAGCAGTATAACCACAGGCAATTTTATCTTACTTCCAATAACAAGTTTCCAACACTGGAATATATCTTTAACAGCAGAAATGTTAAATGTACAACATTTAACAACAACGAATGTTACTATACAACATTTTTGCAGCAAGTGCTACCAGCTTTACTAGCAAATATTAATGGTGTTTGCTTTTCACTAACTTTTTAGTTTCTGAACAGAGACCAATAAAGATGTTTTCACATCAAAGACCAAATGAGTTTTCCATGTTGATAAAGAGTTTAGCCTGTTTAAATACTCTGAGAGACAATACCACCCAAGTGGTAAAAGAATGTTGTACCTAATGGTATTTCAGATTTCCATGTGTACTTAATTAGTGACACGTTGTTACCTTTACTCATTGCAAAAATGTGGTATTTTTGATGCCTTTGGGATTAACCTTAAATGCAGATTTGAATATAAAGTATAACTAAAGAGAATCTTGTCATCTGGCCACGAACACTAGACACTTAAGGAAATAACTGAAACAGTAGAATGGTGAGTTCCAGAAGAGTGGCAGAAAGTACTAAGATGTTCAGAAGGGGTAGGAAGAGTTTTCTAGTGATGGAATTACATGAAGAAGTTATTTTGCTACAAATTAATATAAACCTTGAACTGGTGGAATGAAGAAAGCCCAGATTAAGAGGATATTTTAGCCAGTGAATAGCATGAGGTAAAGTTCATGAGAAACAACTGCCAGGGTAGGGAAATAGTATAAGTTAAGACTACAAAGGTAAACTGAGGCCAAATTATGTAATCTGGCAGATGTAATTCATTTGACCACAGCCAGCTATTAAAAGTCTAGATCTGCTTAAAGTTTAATACAACAGTATGTAGGATGGACTGGAGCCAGTAATGGTCAAGATTGAAGCATACTCTTTTTTTTTTTTTTTTTTTTTTAATTATTGTTTTTGCCATACATTGTCATGATATCACCATGCGTTTACATATGCTTCCCCTCCGGGTCCCCCCTCCCTCCTCCCTCCCCCCCGGGAAATCTCGCTGCACCAGTCCCGAGCATCAATCCTGGGCTGGCGATTGATTAGACACATGACAATTAACATGCTTCAATGCCCTTCTCCCATCTCATCCCACCCTTACCCTCATCCACAAAGTCCACAAGTCTATTCTATACATCTGCGTTCCTTTTGTTGTCTCCCATGTTGGGTTCTCATAACTGTCTTTCTAAATTCCATATATATGTGTTAATATACTGTATTGTTGTAAGATTGAAGCATACTCTTAAAGACTTGTAGGCTTGAAAAGGGGAGATGTATGTTATATGATATGGAGTGTATGTGAATAAAAGCAGAGCACGAGTAAGGACAGTGACCACGGACTCAAAAAGACCTGAGAATACCTTAAGTTTACACATCAGGGTGATTGATCCTTGGCACAAGAGTCCACAACAATCAAAAAATTAAATTTTACATAAGGAAGATAATCTGATTTCCAGAGATCCCACATTATTAAATTCAAATGTACAGTTTTCAGCCAAAAAATCAAAATATTTAAAGGAACAGGAAAGTATGGCTCATTCAAAGGTAAAAAAAGATAAACAGAATCTCCCTGATAAAGACCTGATGGCAGATCTACTAGACAAAGACTTAATCAACTATCTTAAAGATGTTTGAGGAACTAAAGGAAAATGTGGAGAAAGTTTAAAAAAAGGATGAATTCCCTGATTTCAAAAGCTCAAAATCTACAGTAATCAAAACTGTGTGAAACTGGCTTAAAAACAGATATAATAGACCAATGTAATAGACAGCCCAGAAATAAATCCTTGCATATATGGCCAAATAATCCTCACACTTTTTTTAAGTATACTATACTTGATTTACAATATAGTCTTAGTTTCAGATGTATGGCAAAGTGATTCAAATATTTTTATCAGATTACATGCCATCATGGTTATCACAAGGTATTGAATATAATTCCATGTGCTCACAGTAAGTCCTTGTTGCTTATCTGTTTTAGGTACAATAGTTCGTTAATTCCATACTCATACTAATTTGTCCCTCCTCTCCCTTTTGGTAACCATATGTTTTTCTGTGTGTCTGTTTCTGTTTTATATGTAAATTCATTTGCACGTTTTTTTGAATTCTACATATAACTGGTATCATGTAGTGTGTGTCATTCTCTGACTTCACCACATATAATATCCTCTAGGTCAATTCATGTTGCCATAAAAGGCAATATTTCATTCATTTTTATAGGTGAGTAAATTTTTTTGTAAATTAACTTTTTATAAAAATGCTAAGCTGTTCAATGGAGAAAGGAATAGCTTCAGCAAATGATATTGGGAAAACTGGATATCCACATGCACAAGAAAAAAGTTGGAACCTTATTAACAATCTACAAAAATTGGATTAAAGATTTAAACATAAGACTTAAAGCTGTAAAACTCTTGGAAGAAAACTGCAAAGTTTGCAGGATAGTTGAATGTGGCAATGATTTCTTGGATATGACACCACAGGTACAGGCAACAAAAGAAAAAATAGATATGTTGGACATCATGAAAATTTTTTTATTTGTGCAGTAAAAAACAATGGGAGAAAATATTTGTAAATCATATATCTTAGATTAAGTTCCATATAGAGTACTCCTAAAACTCAACAACAAAACAATTTTAAGAATGATCAAAGGACTTACCTAGATATTTCTCCAAAGAAGATACTCAAAAGGCTAACAAGGACACGAAAAGATGCTCAACATCACTAAATCATTAGGGAAATGCAAATAGCCACTAGAATAGCTCCATCAAAAAATAACAAAGATTGACATGGATATGGAGACAATGGAATCCTTATGCACAGTAAGTAGAAATGTAAAATAGTATGGCTGCTGTAGAAAGTGGAGAAGGCAATGGCAACCCACTCCAGCACTCGTGCCTGGAAAACCCCAGGGACGCTGGAACCTGGTGGGCTGCCGTCTGGGGTTGAACAGAGTCAGTCACGACTGAAGTGACTTAGCAGCAGCAGCTGTAGAAAACAGTATGGTGTTCCTCAAAAAAAAATAATAATAATAGGATTATATGAGAGTAGTCAAAATCATGGAGACAAAAAGAATCATGGTTACTAGGGGCTGAGGTGGGGGAAATTGGGAGGGGGGCTATGTATTAATGTGTGTAGAGTTTTTATTTCACCAGATGAAAAGTTATGGAGATGGATGGTGGTGATGCTTGCACAATACTATGAATGTATTTAATGACTGAAATGTATACTTAAAATGGTAAATTTTACGTGTATTTTATCGAAAACTTTTGAAAGGGAGGGATTAAGGGCCTAGAGAGTTGAATAAGGTTGAAGATCCTTTCAGTAAGTGCCAAAAAATGTTTAGACAAGTTCTTTAAGGATGTCAGAAGTAAGGTAGGTCCAAGGAATGATGAAATTTTGTGGTTAAGTTGCTGAACGGCTGAAGTTGGGTAGAAATTAATGTTACTGAAGTTAAGTTTAAGGAAGAATTGTAGAGAAATGGGAAATAACATTTAAGAATCAAACTCTCATGCTTCTACTGTAACTAAAATTCTGTTTGATCATTTTAGCTAATATGGTTTTGTTTTCATGATAAGTAAAGTTTGTTTTACTGCAGTATTATCCTGCAAAATCTTTTAAAAATGTGGTTTCTACACATGAAATAATGAATGAGTTGCTGAATTTCTCTACATGCTTCTGCTGCTGCTGCTGCTGCTGCTGCTAAGTCGCTTCAGTCGTGTCCGACTCTGTGTGACCCCGTAGACAGCAGCACACCAGGCTCCCTCATCCTGCTGATTCTCCAGACAAGAACACTGGAGTGGGTTGCCATTTCCTTCTCCAGTGCATGAAAGTTGAAAAGTGAAAGTGAAGTCGCTCAGTCGTGTCTGACTCCTAGCAACCCCATAGACGGCAGCCTACAAGGCTCCTCCGTCCATGGGATTTCCCAGGCAAGAGTACTGGAGTGGGGTGCCACTGCCTTCTCTGCTCTACATGCTGAGAATATATAAATTTCATAATTTCATGGTATTACTCTATTGATAATACTATGAACTTAAGAGACAGTCTACACTACTTGCCCAATTATTTATTAGGGGCAAAAATTATTTTTTTTTCAGATCTAATGCCATTCTCTGCCTCAACAAACATAGCAACATTATACCTCCACTTGCTTTGATAGTTAACAAGTAGTAGTGAAAATCTGTCATAGTATAGGATTTATTCATTGGAAGAACTGATGTTGAAGCTGAAACCCCAATACTTTGGCCACCTGATGTGAAGAATTGACTCATTAGAATAAGACCCTGATGCTGGGAAAGATTGAAGGCAGGAGGAGAAAAGGACGACAGAGGATGAGATGGTTGGATGGCATCACCGATGCGATGGACATGAGGGATGAAGCTCTAAGAGTTGGTGATGGACAGGGAAGTCTGGCGTGCTGCAGTCCATGGGATCACAGAGTCGAATATGACTGAGCAACTGAACTGAATAGGATTTATAAGAAACAATAGCATCTTAATATTTTTTTTAATGTATATAGCATGAGTTTATGCTTCTCTTTCTTCCACCTGCCCCCATCCTACCCTTCCCTCACACACAGAAGCTCACTTGTGCATAGTCCTATAGGTTTTCTGGTGATGTGTATATCATAATTTACTTGAACATTACTACTCAAAGTGATGTCAATGGATCAGCACCATTAGTATCATCTGGGAGCTTGTGAGAACTATAGGTTCTGGAGCCTCACAGCAGATCTTTTGAGTCAGAATCTGAATTTTAACAAGGAACCCAGATTATCCGTATATATTAATACATTAAACTCAAAGCTTACAGTGCTTCTCAAAGGACCACCAAAATACTACAATTGCCAGCATGCCACGACTCAGACTCCTTTATCTTTCAAAAAGCTGTCAACTCACTCGTTGGGAGACTTGTTTTTTCCTCCCTATTGCAATGTATCACTAATCCACTGATTCTTAAAGTGTGGTCTGAGAATTCTGAGGGCCCCAAGAGCCCTTCAAGGAGTTCATGAGGTCCTCTCTTCCATTTACATAACTCCGTGAAGATATTCATCATATACTTCAACTGCAAATCAAGTGCAGAAGAAGATACAATAATGCAACTATCTTCTCTTAAGCATGACATAGTTTGGGAAAATGAAAATAATTTTATTCCTTTTGTTTTGGAAAACGTTTTTCCCCAAAATGTTACTTATGTTAACATGTTATGAAGTACAGGGTCCCAAAGTCAGAAAGTTGTGAACAACTAGTCTAATTTGTCAGAGAGAAAACAGGCTTCAATACACATCTCAAAAATCTATAGAAATGTCAATTTTGTAAATTGAGGGTAATCTGTCTCCCTAGGTCATATCTTTTAGGCTATCAATCTCTATAATCTCAAAAAATGGCATAGGTTCTTGGCAAGAATCTGTACTTCTCTCTCCCAAATGATGTAAGTAATCTGTCTCTTAGATGTTTTGTAATTTAGAGCTTTCTCAACAGTAACGAAGGGAAGATCTGACTAAGGTCAACAGGGACCCATAAATCCAAGAGCTCGGGATTGTTCTGCCTTAGCTATCATCCTGCAGCAGATCTTGGTAGAGACTCCTGAAAGGACTCATGGTTGTTGTCAGTGGCTGCTTTTGAACAAAAAGCATTTAGTCAGTGATTCCCAGCCATGGAAATTCCAGAATCTGCTCCTCTTATAGAAAAGTCACAGGGTTTGCTTCCTCAAATAGCTGCATAGGTTAGCTGAGTCTCTCGGATGCTGGACAGCTCAGTATTATTCCCTCAAGACTTGTATCTAAAGGACAGTTCAAAGCATTTATCTACTTCTCTAGAGAGGTCTAAACTATCTATAGTTCTCAAGTCCTGTAAAGGTGTATAAAAGGAGTAAGCTTATAATACTGCATGTTATCACACTCCTGCTTTATTTTCTCCATAGCACTTACCACTGAGTTATCTTACTATTTATATATGTACTGTGTTGCCCCTCCTCCCACCATGAAGATCTGCTTAGAGGACTTTGTCTTGTTTATTGTTGTGGTCTTAGGGCCAGGAACAGTGCCTGACATATGGAGCATGTTTTATGCTCCATAAATATTGACACTTGATAGAAAATAGACAAAGCAATTGGTTGACAGTTAACCTGAGAGACTGTGTCCAAGGTAAGAAGGTAACTGGAAAGAGCTAGGTATTAGCTAGGGCCCAGAAGAGTCCATATGACTAGACCTACCTTGGTTTCTGACAAATAAGGAACTCATGGTTTTGGTCTTATTTGGGCCTCAGGTTGATAAATAGACTAGATATGGGGAGCCAGGAAGGGTAGACACAAAGGACAGATGAAAGTCTTTATTCTGGGAGTAGTTCTATCTACTTTTACTGGTAATTTAATAGTCTTTGGAAAGCAGACCATAGTGATGACAAACCTTCTTTGTAGGGAGTGGGATGAGAGAGATAAGAGAAGGCATTGAGATGAAGGATGAAAATGAGGCCTTAAATCCCATTCTCTCTCTTTGGGCTGGTGTCACTGAAGCTGGCGTAAGCTAATTGGTGTAATTTGAAGATAAATACAGCTCCACAATGCCACACACAATGATAAATTCTTTTGAGAACCAAAGATTGGGGGTGGGAGGTGTGTAGTGGTCTTCCTTGCACTTGAAATGTTCAGAACGGAAATTTCCATAGTGAGAACAGGTGCTGAGAAATAACTATATCATAGGTCATCGTTGTCAGTGTACAAGAAAATTCTGGCAGTGTTTGAGAGAATCTGCCACAAGATAGAAGCTACCCCAAAAAATCAACTTAAGTGTCTTAGGCTATGCAGTCCTCATATTTCAGATATCAGGTGGGTGGGTAATTATGTCTGCTTTACACCACACAGACGTACATAAACACACCCTTCCTGATTCCACAGGCAAACTCTAGACCACTGTCCTGAGCTGCCCCTTGAGGATACCTGTGAAAATGTAGACTCCTTCCCCTAGTCCAAGGCAGACATAAATGATGCCCTGGACTATGCTATGTTTTGTTTAGTTACAAACAGAAACTACTTCTTACAAATTAAATCTTTCCATTTTACTCTCTTTATAGATAGATATTTATTTATCTGTACATATAGTAGGGTTTTAGTAGCATTCTTATGAGCAATAACAGATTTATGGATTAATAATCACAAATACTTCTAAATAACACGAAAACATAACATTCTGTGGCATTGGGAAACTTTTGAGAGCATTTAGAGGCCACCACTGTTTCTTGTGTTTACTTAGTAATGGACACTTTTTTCAACAGAAAGGAGTTTTCTTCAAATAGTCTCTCCTTGTATCAAATGAATACCAGTTTTATTCAGAAGTCCTGCTAGTTTCTTAAAGGTGGTTCACCAGGTCCTCACTAATTTTCCTAGGAGTAAGTTAGCATATGTGGAACAATAAGACAGGCAAAGAAGCAGTCCAGAAATTTCCTGCCCTTGTAAAAAAAAAAAAAGCTTGCAGAGAACTTTAGAGCTGTCGAGGATATTGAGAAACTAGAAAGTGAGAAATATTTATGAGACTATGCATAAATAGTGAGCTTACAAGTTCATAGGATCAGAACTGAAAATACTGTATTTTGTCCACACCGAATGTTTTCTCCCTTGCAGAAAGGCTGTAGAGAAGGCAATGTTGTGGAACTAGATGTAGATAAAGTGAGCTGCTTCGCTATGCCAAACTGCTACCTGTATATATAATAGGTTTGCATTCATTCCACCCGTTTTTCCCTCTGACCTCCTTCATTTTAAAAAAAGTTTTTAATTTTCTGGCTGCATGGCCTGTGGGATCTTAGTTCCCCAAGCAGGAACTGAACCCAAATTTCCTGAATTAGAAGCATGGAGTCTTAACCACTGGACAGCCAGGGAAGTCCTCCTCTGACCTTTATGTTTTTTCAGTTTTGATATATTTTCTCTTTAAAAAATTAGCAAAATGTATCCTCACAACAGATCAGGGTGCCATCTGTATTACTAATGATTCTTCTCTTGTCTAAAAGCACTCCCAAAGACTTTTTAAAAAACATGTTTTAACCCATTATGTAGATAATTATCAACTTGGCAAAGTCCTAGAGGAGGGATGAAGAGAAATTTAAAACCAAGCCTACTACCAATTGAAAATGAATCAAAACTGAAGAAAAGAATTTCAAATTTTTGACATAAGTGAATGCAAAATATATTTTTTAATTAATTTGAAATACTGTAACATAACTCACTTAAAATGAGTGACATGTAAAAAAAATGAGTGACATATGACAGTATACAGTAAACAGGGTGACAGTACACAGCCTTGTACTCTTCCCAATTTTGAACCAGTCCATTGTTCTATGTCCATTCTGACTGTACTTCTTGACCTGTATACAGGTTTCTCAGGAGGCAGGCAAGGTGGTCTGGTATTTTCTTTAAGAATTTTCTATAGTTTGTTGTGATCCACTCAGTCGACTTAGGATTTGAAATAGCTCAGCTGGAATTCCATCACCTCCACTAGCTTTGTTCGTAGTTATGCATCCTCAGGCCCACTTGACTTCACACTCCAGGTTGTCTGGGTCTAGGTGACTGCTCACACACACCATTGTGGTTATCCAGGTCATTAAGATCTTGTTTTAGTTCTTCTGTGTATTCCTGACACCTCTTCTTAATATGTTCTGCTTCCGTTAGGTCCATTACGGTTTATTGTGCCCATCTTTGCATGAAATGTTCCCTCGGTATTTCTGATTTTCTTGAAGAGATTTCTAGTCTTTCCCATTCTATTGTTTCACTCTATTTCTTTGCATTGTTCACTTAGTAAATAGTGAAGTCACTCAGTCGTGTCTGACTCTTTGCGACCCCATGGACTGTAGCCTACCAGGTTCCACTGTTGATTTTCCAGGCAAGAATACTGGCATGGGTTGCCATTTCCTTCTCCAGGAGATCTTCCCGACCCAGGGATTGAATCCAGGTCTCCCGCACTATAGGCAGATGCTTTATTGTCTGAGCCACCAGGGAAGTATTGTTCACTTAGGAAGGCTTTATTATCTCCCGTTGCTATTCTTTGAACTCTGCATTCATAAGGGTATATCTTTCTTTTTTTCCTTTACATTTCACTTCTTTCTTTTCTCAACTATTTGCAAGGCCTCCTTAGACAATCATTTTGCGTTTTTGCACTTCTTTTTCTTGGGGATGGTTTTGATCTCTGCCTCTTGTACAGTGTTACGAATCTCCATACATAGTTCTTCAGGTACTCTATCAGATCTAATCCCTGAGCTCCTGAGGTTTTAATAATCAGTGTTACACTACACTAACAGTACTACAGTGTTACTAACATATAGGGATGGTACTTTTATTTTAACTCGAAACAAACTGTGTCAATAATTTTGCTTCTTTCAAGTCTCTTGAATAATGAAATTAGTTTTAAAAGAGGGGTTTGTTGACTCACATACAGGCATACAGGCGGGAAACATGCTAAATGCCAGATACCGTTACTGAACTACAGGTTCTTTAACTGTCAAATACATGCCCCACAATCTTCCAACAGTTTCCTTTTCACTTGAGTTTGGAGATGTTTATGCTCATGAAAGTAAAAGTGTTAGTTGCTCAGTTGTGTCTGACTCTTTGGGACCCCATGAACTAAAGCTCACCAGACTCCTCTGTCCATGGGATTCTCCAAGCAAGAATTACTGAAGTGGGTAGCGTTTCCCTTCTCCAGGGGATCTTCCCAACCCAGGGATTGAACCCATGTCTTTTATGTCTCCTGCATTAGCAGGCAAAGTCTTTATTGTTGAGCAAATATGTTCATATATAAACTCAATTCATAATTTTGCTACAGACTAGAAATCATCACTTAATAAACGGGAAAGAAGGCATGAGAAAAAAAAGTGCTTGTAAAAAACTAATGCAGATTTTCACAGGGGACCCTATCATACTTTTCAATGGTGCCTGTGTGTATTTATTGAACAATAAATATCACTACAGTTAACATTTGAAACATTTAGGTTGTAAAAAGAATCACAGATATCTACTTCAGTTTGTAGGAGTGTACCTGTGTCAATTGCGGCGCAATAAATATGGTCTCTTTTGTCCTTCATGTTGATCAAATGATCCTCCCCTCCACTTTTTAAACAGGTACCTTCAAAGTTTGACAGATATTTTCTTGGTATTGCATCGACCTGTGAAGCAGGATAGTAATGTTGAAACAGTGCTATTTCTACCATATAGTGTCCTTTGGTTTTCTCTAAAGTGTTAACACGGAGTTGTTGATGTTTTAAAGGTTTGAAATGATCTCTGCTAAAATTGATGTAGTTTTGTCTGTAACTACTTACTAAAAGAAAATTGATAAAATAGGATACACCATAATATGGAAGATTTTCTCTTATAAACAAGTCCCTGCTACTATTTTAAGTTAGGGAGATATAGTGCAAAGCACTGTATTTCCTTTTGGTAAGTTACTTTGAACGTAATTATACGCAACCATCATGTACAGGGCGCTAAGGGCCGAAGGAATCAGTTTCAGCTACAGCTTAGTAAAATTCGAAAAAATGCCATTCATAGTAAAGGCTTTCTCATTTTCAGAACTGACATCTCGCTTTCCCATTCCAGACGTGTTGGGGGCTCGAGAGTTAATTTCCAGCACACTCTTCTAAACCGAAGCTCTCCGTCTCAGAGTTCAGTTGTAGCCGGAAGGTGGGTTTTGGTGAGCACCTCCCTGCTCTACTCTCCTTTCTACCTAGGACGGGGAAATGACAGCGACGGGAATACCAGGTTTCCGGAGCTGGGCTCAGAGGCCTCTTGCTTTCTCTCCCGCCGCTCGCAGCCTTCCCTGGGTTCACCTTTCCTTCCTGCACACCATCAACCTCGCGCGACCTCAACATCCACCTGCTCCAGCGCCCGACACTCACGCCCGCCTCCCAGCCGTCTGCCAATCACAGCCTTCCGTTGCTCGCGGGTTACAGAGACACAGCTCTTTTGACTCTCTGGTCCCGCCCCCTCCACAACTGCTTCCCGCCCTTCGAGTTCTTTATCCAATAATCAGCGCCCGAGAATCCCTTGGTTCCCGCCCCCTTCCCCTGCCCTCCTGAAGTCCCACCCCCTTTCTTAAGCCTGGCGGAACCACCTGACCCGGAGGCGCTCCGTCTGAAGGAAGGCTAGAAGGGGCGTGTGCGAGCAGGGGAGGGGCGCGAGAAGAAAGGAGGGATGCCGGGAGTGGGGCGGAGAGAGGGGTTGTCAGTCCGATCTCGCGAGAGAGGACGGAAGCCTGTGGGAGCCCGTGGCCTTTAAAGTGTGGTTCAGCCCTTTCCTCTAGGGGTAGTTTGTAAACACCGCGGAGCTTGGGTCGTCCCAACGGCCGAAAAGAGCATGAACTAGTGAGCTGGAAAGGTGAGTAGTGATGAGGAGAGGGCCGCAGGACTGGAGGCTGTAGGGATACGGAGAAAGAAGGCACTAACATGGCGACGTCGCTCTCCATAGTCCCCACCCCCCGCTTCCCATCACCTCGGGCTCTCGTGCCTCTGTGCCTAGCCCTCGGGGCGGCCGTTGCGGTGCTGCCGCCTCTGCGGCCCGCGCGGCGTCGGCTTCTGGAGCCGGACTGGCCGGGCCGGACCGTTAGGTAACTGGCATTTGTTGTTCCGGCCCCTCCCCGCTCGCGCGCTTTCCTAACGTGGAGGAAAAAGGAATAACGGCTTCTCTTAGACCCCTCCCCCGAGGTACCTTCCCCTTCCCTGGTCAGTTCAGAGGTCCCGGGGCACATGTCGGAGTCGCAGAGGGCGCAGGGAAACCCCCCTTCAGTTGTGGAATGGAACAGGAAGAGGGCCGGCTCTGGTCTCTGCACTCAGTGGCTGGGCACTGTATATGATGGTGGCGTGGGGAGGGTCTGGAGGCGCGGTGGAAAATAGGGTCAGGGTCTCTGGCTGCGGTGGAGGCTGATGGAACAAATGGAACGGAGAACCTGGGAGTTGGAAGTCGTGGCCTTTTCTGTCCTTTCTGCCTCTTCACTCTCCCGTCACCCCCCACTTTTTCCCGATGGGGCGGGGCTGAGGTGCGGGGTGCAGATAGATTCTAATATTTCCCCCCATGAAAAAAAAAAAAACCTTCCTGGGTAGACTGCAGAGAATCTGTAGGGGTATAACCTTTGCTTTTTTTTTTAATTGATGCCCTGGGAACCAGTACCGAGAGTGTGTGCATGTGGGTTGGGGGAGTTCTGTGTTCATTGATTCAACTGACGCTAGAAGGAGGGAGAGAGCGAAAGAAATGGGGACTATTTTTGTGCCCTTATATCGTATAAAATCATCTTTGCTTTTGCTTAATGAAGAGTTTTAAAACTGGCCAGGCCAAGAGCAAAACTACTATAAATATGATGGAGTAAAAGGGATTATTCCTGATGGACCTTAGGCTATTGACTAATATCTATTATTATGTGAAAGTAACAATTTCTCCGGAATTTTAAAATTGAGAGTAACAGCAGATACACTTAATGTATATATTTGAAATCAGAATAAAAACTGTTCCACTGAGCACATTTTTTGTCCTGTCTGAAGAAATTCATAACCACTGTCAGTAGTCTTTCTAGGCATTATCTTAAAGCCTGTATCTTTGGTCTTTTGTACCAAAACTATGAAGGTGAGAAGCTTCTTAGAAAGTCATCCCTATATGTTTAAATGCCCTGAAAGACAAATATAATAGGAATTATATTTTGTAATTAAATTGATTACATTGACTTGAAGAATCTACTAAAAACACTGTTCTCAAAACTGCAGGAACATCATTGTAAAGTATGTTAAAAAAAAATAGAGGTGCCTTTCTTCAGATCAAACAGAATTAAGACCATCGATAACTGAATCCTAATCTTTGTAAAATAATCTGTAAGAATAGTCCAAATTTACAGTGCTGTGTACGCTGCTTCCCCAAGACATGTTTAATCCTATTCTGAGAGGATGCTGCTGCCATTAGGTTTTTAACTAAAATGTAATATTATGGTACTTTAGAACATAAGTGCTTACTTTTTAATTGTCAGTAAGGACGGAGCTTTCAGGTGCTTTTGTGCATATGTTTTTAAGGTACATAATACATACCTTCTGTAGATTTGATTGTATTTTCTAGTTCTTTTTAAAACATCTTATTAGAGTGTTTATTTTATATTTGGGGCACTATATTATCTATTAGATATGTAATCCAGAAATTCCTACATTTACTTTACTTGGAATATTTGTTTCATATTTTAAAACTAAGATTAACAGTAGAAATGATTGTGTCAGTTCTTTAATAAATTGGAGTATTTGTATTTAGGATTTAGAAGCTATATGAATTTCGTTTTTAAAAACGATGTACTCTGCCTCAAATTTCTACTACCTGTAATTAGCATTAACTTTCAATCAGTCATCTACATTTTTTCTACTTACATTTCTGTATTTTGGAAAAGTTGAGATTTAATGATTTGTATGTTCTCTGCTGGTAAATTGTTGTTAGATCATGTTAGATCAAATAAACAGTCCCACTGTACATGCTGTTTCCACTCATTTTTGTTTTCAAGCTCTTCCTTCCATTATGAAATAAGCCTATAAGCTGGCATTTCTTTCTCTAGTAGTCTTACTGTAATGTCCTCCAACAAGGTAAAGTAGTTGAAGTCTCCCTATTTAAAACCAGATTTTCACCAGTCTCTCATTGAAAACCCAGTGAGTAGCAATAATCTATTTTTAAAAATTAATACGTAAAATGTTATTCTAGTCTCTAATTAAAATGTACTGTAAATAAAACAAATTAGCAGTTATAGTTAGTAGTTTAACTTACTATATTTCTGTGTTTATTTTATTCTCACACCTATTCCTTAAGACCAAGAACGTACATAAAATACCTTAATGTAACTTAATGAGGAGGTAGTAGTAATAGTATTCACCTGTTCGTATCTAGGGGCCAATCCCACAAAACATCTTATTTCTGTTTCTTAAGGCTAAAAAGTTAGTGTAAGGTATAGTTTCAAAGAAATTTGTGGATCTTTAAGGCCAACAATAATTGGAATTATTTTACATATATATTGTAATTGTAAATACGTAAATATTACTTTCACTTAATTCTTTTTAACAAGCTTGAAACTGATACATTCATTTACATTTTTATGTTTAGTGGTGCTTTTTTTTCTCTTCTTGGCATTTTGGTAATTGTAGTAATTAAAAGCATTTTTGCAACAAGAAGGGATGTAAATACATGCTTTGGGTGCTAGGCCTATTCACCCATGTCTGCAGTCTGTGTCTTAACAAAGATAGTGATTCTCAGTCATTTTTTCTGTCACGATATCCAAGGAATAGAAAGCACTCCCAACAGCTGTTGTTGTTTAGTTGCTAAGTTGTGTCTGACTCTTTGCGACCTCATGGATTCATGGATTGCCGGGCTCCTCTGTCCTTGGGATTTCCCAGGCAGGAATACTGCAGTGGGATACCATTTCCTTTTCCAGGGGATCTTCCCAATACAAGGATCAAGCTTGTCTCTCCCTCTTGGCAGGCTAATTCTGTACCACTGAGCCACCTGAGAAGCCCAGTCTCAACAGTAATAGTAACTTATTATTGGAGAGATTCTCAAGAAGATTAGTAGAGAAAGACAGGTAGGAATGATTATAATTGGCAAAAGCCAGTTGGTAAATCACCAGGTGTATTTTGGTGTTATATGGCTTCCTTAATAATGACCTTAGGTTTATAAATATATTCCCTAAACATTCTTTAGTTTGCCTCATGGAACCTAAATCTTTGACATTCCAGTTTTATAACTTAGTTTTTTCTAATTCTATTGTTTGGGTTAGTGAGTTTCCTTTTATTTATTGGATACTTGCTGGAATAGTGTTGCCAGAAATCACTGAGATGATGAAATTGTGATACTGTGATTTCTATGCAATACAGGTATCATTTTCTCTGCTTCACCAATCCCACTATAAACATTTCAGTGAGACCTTTTATTTCTTCTCCTCAGTGGAAGAGATGATTTAATTAAAAGACCATACTTCTGATACTTGTGCTTTTGATTTCTTTACTAATTATTTACTGTAAGTACAACATCATTTCTCAATCACAGTGTTGAGAGTCACTGGTGTCTTTTATCTTTTGTAAGATAGATTTTAATGATTGTGAAGTATGGATGTTGGAATGAGGATTACTTCTGAGGTAATATCTCTTTCATTTACTTGAATTTTGACATACTTTGTATGATGTGGGAGAAGGTAAGCTTACTAGTGTTGTTATGGGAATTGTACATGATCTATGTCTGTACTCCTGAGTGGTAATTATGAATTATTTTAATTCTTGCTGAGCTGTGAATTTCTATTTAATCTTTTTATTCTTACAGAGATAAGTTTTTAGTAAGGAAAAGCAGTGATCAAGAAGTGGCATTTTACACATCTGCCTTGAGCAAAAACAGTGCTAGAGATGTTATTTTGCATGACTGATATGATTACCAAGTCTAAAATAATGTTATTGGTAAAAACTTGGATTAGCACTGTTCATATTCATAACCATTAATCTGTAAGTTCTTTGTGTTTATATATTTCTAATCTTGTTCTACTGTAATTTTAAACTTTAAAATAAGAACTTGCTTACCTTCCATCACCTAGGAAGTAGAGGTCTGGGAATAATCAAGGCTCACTTGAGAAATGAAGTTTGACTTAAAAATTGGACTGCTGTTATTTTTATTAAAGAATATTTTGAGACATTGGGCTAATTTCACTATTTACATATAGTCATCCCTCAGTATCTGTGGAAGTTTGGTTCCAGGATCCCCTGTGCATACCAAAATTTATTGATACTCAAGTCCCATATATAAAATAGCATTGTATTTGCGTATAACCTAAGTACATCCTCCCATGTTCTTTAAATCATCTCTACATTACTTATGATACCTAGTAGACAGTGTAAATGCTGTGTAAATGGTTGCCAGCAGGAGGCAAACACAAGATTTGCTTTTTAGAACTTTCTGGAATTTCTTCCCCCCATCTTTTTTTTGCCACACTGCTTGGGATATAGGAACTTCCCTGACCAGAGATGGAACCTGTGCCCCCTGTATCGGCAGCACAGAACCTTAACCATTGGACCACCAAGGAAGTCCTGTTCCCCCAAATATTTTTGATCTAAGGTTCGTTTAATCCATAGGGCCATCTGCACTCAATATACTTTTATGAATACAGTATTGAGAAGAGTCTTGTGGTGCTCTTCATGTATCTCATCAACTTTGAGGAATTTCATCAAAACTCTGGTTATACTCTTGGGAGTGGTGATAACGTGTGAAGAACATCTGTCATGGCTGCTATGAGTATGTACGTGGGATTTTCCAGGCAAGAATACTGTAGTGGGTTGCCATTTCCTACTCCAAGGAATCTTTCTGACCCAGGGATCGAACCTGTGTCTGTTGCATCTCCTGCTTTGGCAGACAGGTTCTTTACCACTGTGTCACCTGGGAAGTCCCATGTCTGCTGGGAGTGGGCAACAATTAAAAACTACTGCTTTCCTCCTTAAAGCTGAGCTTATATTTTTCTCACTTCCTTACACTGATGAACTAAACATGTACCAGGTAACTTGAGGGGATAACATCAAATTAATGGGTTAAAGATTAATTAAAAAAAACTTCTGTTTAAAAGTTTAACTAGTTCTCACCCTCAGACTTTAAAAATAAAGGAGGTAGTAAAATTAGGATTATTAGGAAAATGTACATTTAAAGTCAAAATAAAACACAATAAAATTTATAATAAACTGAATAGATACTGTATGAGTGCTATGCACTGTACCTGATGTATTTTACATACACAGTAATTTCACTTTTTTTGGGGGGGACAATCCTGAAACTGATATATTTTTCTTGCTGGAGAGGATAGTAGTGAAATCATACCATTTAAATTTTTCCTAGGTTAGAAACTCAAAGAATCTTAAACCTTGAAAGGGGAATGAAGTTCTTCTAGCTTACAGCTACAGGTTTTCAGCTGCTTAGGTTTATTATGACTATACTGCTGTTCCCAGTGTGAGCTCTAGGATCATTTCTTGGCATTTTTTTTGGGTGCTTACCAAGATATGAGAAGGAAATTAGAGCACAGAGAAAACTCTAAATCTGTGCAGTTCTTTGGTCTACAAACCTGTCCTCCCGTGTACCTTAGGATTTTTGCTTTATTAATTTTCTATTCCTCATCAAAAATTACCACATACTTTGTGTTATAGAACAATCGAAATTTATCTCACAACTTTTGTCAGAAGTCTAGCTGGGCCCTCTTTTTAGGGACTTACAAAGTCTAAATTGGTATGTTGGTAGAGCTGCCTTTTTTTTTTTTTTTGGAGTCTCTTGAGGAAGAATCCACTTTCCACTTCATTTGGATTGTTGACTCCATATAGTTACAGAACTGCCATTCCTCTTTCCTCCACTGTCAGTTGGAGCTGGTCTTCACTCATAGAAGCTAAAATGCTTTCAGTATTGCTGCCTCTAGTAATGGCAAGTAAAATCTATCTCTTGCTTATCTCTGATTTCTGCTGTCAGAATCTCTCTGACAGAAAGTTCTGTCCTCTCACTGGGTCATATGATCAGATTGGCCCATTTGAATAACCCAGGATAACCTTCCTGTTTTAGAATCTGTGACCATTTTTACATCTGCAAAGTCCATTTTGCTCTGTAACATAACCTATTCATGGGAGGGGGGGAGGGCACATCATATATAGGGGACATCTTTGGGTAGCCATTCTGCCTAGTATACTCATATATATACTCCTGAAAATAAATTTGTTGAACTGTGTACTCTTGCATATTTCCAAGTTGATTCCTAAAATTTTTCTTCGTAAGTTTAGTTTTAGCTGGCTAAAAACTCATCATTCAGAAAATGAAGATCTTGGCATCCAGTCCCATCACGTCATGGCAAATAGATGGGGGAAAAGTAGAAATGGTGTCAGATTTCATTTGCTTGGGCTCCAAAATCACTGCGGACAGTGACTGCAGCTGTGAAATTGAAAGATGGTTGCTCCTTGGAAGAAAAGTTTTGACAAACCTAGACAGTGTATTAAAAAACAGAGATATCCCCATGGCGGATTCATGTCGATGTATGGCAAAACCAACATGATAATGTAAAGAAAAATGAAAAAAAAAAAAAAACCTCTCCTAAAATACAAATCTAATTTATCTCTAATAAAATAAATAAAAAACAGAGATATCACTTTGCTGACAAAGGTCTGTATAGTCAAAGCTATGGTTTTTCCAGTTGTCATGTACAGATGTGAGAGTTGGACCATAAAGAAGGCTGAGCGCACTCTCAAACTGCAGTGTTAGAGAAGACTCTTGAGAGTCCCTTGGACAGGAAGGAAATCAAACCAGTCAATCTTAAAGGAAATCAACCCTGAATATTCATTGGAAAGACTGATGCTGAAGCTCCAGTACTTTGGCCACCTGATGCGAAGAGACAGCCCATTGGAAAAGACCCTAATGCTGGAAAAGATTGAGGGCAAGAGGAGAAGGGGGCAACAGAGGATGAGATGGTTGGATGGCATCACTGATTCAATGGACATGAGTTTGAGCAAACTCCGGAAGATAGTGAAGGACAGGGAAGCCTGGCGTGCTGCAGTCCATGGGGTTGCAGAGAGACAACTGAGTAACTGAACAACAACAAGTTGAGTTGAAAAAAAGAATGATTTCTCACTTTTCAAGATATAGACACCATTCTAAGTAGATTTTTGAAGAACACAGGTTTGAACTGCATGGGTTGACTTACGTGGATTTTTTCAGTAGTATATACAACATTACTGCATCACCTGCCATTAGTTGAATCTGTGGGAGCAGAACTGCAAAAGTGGAGGATCCACAGATACAGATGACATCTCTTAAGTTACACTCGGGTTTTGGACTGTATGGAAGATTGGTGCCCTGAGTTGTTTGAGCGTCGACTGTGATCCTTAGTGATTTGATCTGTCATTGGTTTAAAAAGTGACTTAATTCACCTTTAATAATTGAGCATTTTTATTGTTCCGTTTTCTTACTGAACTTATAATTAAGAATAATTTTATTTGAATCCAGGTTATTTAATACTTTAAACTATTTTGATCACAACACCTTATCCTACTTCTTTGCAACAAACATAAGTTGAACTTTACAAAGTTTCCTGTTGATTTCCTCTTTGCTTTGTTCTCATGAAGCTCACTCTCAGGACAATGCATTTTTCCACAGTATTTTGAGAATAGAAGAGGCAGTCATTAAATCAAAGGGTTTTTGTTCCTGTCATCACATTGTTCAATACATCTGAATTCAAAACATTCCTCAACACAAGGCACAACACCATTCTTAAAAAGCCATGCTTTGCTTTAACAGCACTATTTATAAGAGTGCCTTGATTAATGGAGGCTTTAAGACACTCTTATTTTAAATCAGCCCCTTGTTTTGTTCCATGGAGATTTTTACAATCCAGGGCAATACATTGTAATAATATTTGATATGGCTAAGAAGTATGGGTTTCTTTTCAAATATGGAATTATGAGCACTTAGGTAAAGCAGGCAGATTATTTTTAGGAAAGCAAACAGGGAAGTTGAAGATACAGAAATGGATTTTCTTAAGACATGTCTTACTTATGAGTCCCTTGAAAGACTTGAAAAGTCTTAGTGTATCTGCAATAATACAAACACCTGTCTGAACATTGCTGCCTTGAAAATCTGTTCCCTCACCTACCTAGCTCTTCTGCTCCCATAAGGCCAGAAACCAACTTCTCTCCCAGAATCACCCTTAAGTAGAATTAATTCTTTTCTCATACTAATGTCTACCTTTTGGGGCCCTGTTCCTTGGCACAATTTTTCTTTCCTGAATACTTGCCATTAGTAGTGTTTGTCCCCTTGAGCAGACAGAGATCCTACCCCTTAACCTACAAGTTGATTTTATCCAAGTATAAGACATACTCACACAGTAGCTGGGGTAGGGTAGTAGTGGTAAAGGAGAGAGTCCTTATATTTGTGCCCTTCAAGTTACAAACAAAAAACCTTTATTTTTAATGTTTTTCAAAGTCTAGATAATTAGCTTAACCTTGCATGCATTAAACATGAGCTCTGTTTGTCAGGTTTAGCTGGCTGGCTTAGTGTTGCTTTTGCTTGAAGTAAAGATCAGAAGGCCATCTTGCTGCTTTCTAGATATAAGCTCCTGGTATTTTGTAAGCAGCTGCTGAACTAAATACAAATACTCGAGGTAAATCTGAAGCCATACTTAAGCATTTCCATGAAAGAAATTATTTGCAGAAGTTTCTCTCTCTTTGGAAGATGTGAACCTTTGAGCTATCCCACAGAGCCATTTGTCCTTTGAATTGCTGCTCCATTCATAGTTCCCATTTTACATTTGTCTAGCAGAATACCCTCTTCTGGTCCCTTTTCCTTTAAGGAACAGTCTGTATATAAAACAGAATTGTGTTGCCAGCTTTGAAATAAGAGTATTGAGTTTTAAACATATTAAGGCCTTTTCGGCCAATCTTATTCAAGGTAAAGTGCAAGTTCTTTTCAGCAGTTTGTGCAGTAAGGAAATGGAGCTCCAGATTCACACTTGGCTCTCACATATGGGAGCTCAGCACTCAAATAACAGTAGAGAAAAGTTGACTTTCCCTTTAACTTTGTTCCTGGGATCACTGCCTTTTCCTAATGCAATTAGTAACTCAGCTTTCTGGCAAGTTCTTACCAAATCTCACCTTAGGCACTCCATTACTTACCTAACGGTCTTGTGTAATCATTTTTATGGAAAACCTAGTGAGATTATCCTTCCAGACCTTAACTATTTAAGTTGTTTCTTTACTCTGGTCTTCAGATACAGATTAGTCTTGCATATTTAGAGAAGTCCTTATTAACATTGGTCTTGCTCCTTGGCTGCTGGCAGAACTGTCTACTTTTAAAAGCTCCCGTCAGTGGACTGATAAGGCATCTCTACAACGTATCCAACCATCTTCTGTTTTAGAATGACCAGAGTATGATGACAGAAAACACTATAATTATCCACCAGTATTCATTCTCGTCTTTTTTCCTTATTGTAGATGCTCCATCCCCCCACCCTACCCCAAGCATATGATGAAATAAAGAATGTATTTCCCAGCTTCCCTGCTAGCTCTAGCCATGTGACTTCAGTTCTAACCAGAATAGAGGTTTCCTGTAAAATTTCTGAAAAATGTCCTTGAAAGGAGGCTATCACTCATCTCCCCATTTTCCTTCCTGTCATCTGATGAGATGGTTAGACCTTGAGCAGTTATTTTAAGCCATGATGGAGATGCCACATGTTGAGGATGGCAAAACTGCAAAATAGAAGAAACCTGGGTTCCTAGAGATCATGGTTCTGACTGCCTGTGTTCATGTGAGAGAAATAAACTTTTGACTCACTTAAGCCATTGTTTTGAGTTTTCTCACTCACAGCTAAACCTAATCCTAGCTGATACAGATGTAAAAAAGTCAAGTTGTTTCCAAATAAGAACCACATAAACTATTGTGTAAAGCACACTGACACAAGAGGAACTATTAATGTTCACTCTAAGAACTTTGCTGCTCAGATTCAGCACTGCCATTTTTACAGATCAGCTATGACTACCTCTCCCTTCTGTTACATTAAAAAGTTTTATTTTTCTGTTTTCACCAAGGCTCCAGTGCCGGGAGTTATGGGAGGCCACAGGATAAGTATCTTCCTGGAAGATTTTTGAGGGAACCTTAATATTTATATTAAATAATGGAATGGAAGGCAAAATTCACATGCACTTTAAAATGTAAAATAACCATCTATAAATTTTTGTAGTGAAGTTATTTAGCTCTTGTAGAGTAATGAGTTTGCTCTTTTCTGCCTCTCCTTTGCCCTAAGGATATTTAGATGGAAGCTTGAGAAACACTGCTTACTTAATAAGAGCTGACAGATACCTGGCAGCAGAGTAAATAAAGCTCATGGCCTACCAGCTAGAAAGGTAAGAGATTTTATTATTTTGTGATTGTCTCTCATATTATTAAAGAGATATTTCCAAACAGCAACACTCAGAATGCTCAGCATCCTACCATATTGACAATTGTTTAATAAAAAAAAATTCTGAGGTTTGGCAGATTTGAAGATGTTCTTTTGGAGCTGCAATGCATATCAGCCTATAAAAGCACACCAAAGACTTTACATAAAAGTACATAATTTTAATTCAGAGGGTCCTAACTTGTCTGACTAGGGAGTCCTCTGTAGCAAAGGGTTCCAGTATGAAAGTCCCAACTCTTGTAGGACTTTATAAGGATAGTAACAGGAGTTAATCCTTGTCCTACTCTCTTGGATGTGCCTAATAACTGGATTACTAAAAGAGACATTTGAAATTACAGGGTAGGGGATAGTGGAGGGAGGAAGATCAGTGGTGAGTGGTATTAACTAAGCAACAGATGAGTGGGAAGTAAGAGCACTCTAGGATGAGAGAGTGGACTGATTAAAAGTTTGCATTACTACAGCCAAAAAATCAAGGTATCATAAGAATGTGGTGGGTGTCAGAGGCCAGTCCATGCAAGGGTCTGTAGACACCATTAAGGATGAGACACCTAAACCAACACAATAAAGAAAATTTTTAAAAAAACGTTACTTCTGCCATCCCCCCCCCCCCAAAAAAAGGATGAGAGACCTAATCATAAAAGCATAAGTTATCCTTTCCTCTCATTTTGACTGGCATTGCTTGAGTATAAATTATCGTTCTCTTTCCTGAATCTAGAAGTTTATAACTGATTTTCTTATGCGTAAGTTTCTTATGCATGGTGTTACTCTCACTAATCATCCTCCACACTTCTATTAGTAATGTTGCAAAAATGCCCCTTTGATGATCTAAGTCACCTATTTAAAATCCTTACATTTTTTATTATCAATTCTTTAAATTTTTCAAATTTATTTTTTAATTGCTTTACAGAATTTTGTTGTTTTCTGTCAAACCTCAACATGAATCTTCCCATTTTTAATAGCAAGATTAAGCAAACTTCTTTGAAGAGCCAGATAGTAAGATTTTAGGCTTTATGGGGGTCACATATAGTCTCCATTGCTTCTTTTTCTTCTCCACCCTACACACACCCCTCAACTATTTAGAAAGTTGGAAAACTTTCTTAACATTTTGGCACGGGGCCATAGTTTATAACCTCAGAGTAGGGGTCAGATAGGGGAATGAGGTTGGACTCCAGAATCCTTGCTCGGATACTAAAGGCTCTTTGAAATTTGCTTCTTTCTCTGGCCCCAGCTCTCTTCTTCTTCAATCATATATCCCATAGTTTAGCCATTAGAAGTTCTTGGAGATCCTTCTGTGTATTCTACTGTCTCCTCTGCTCAAAACATCATCTCTTTTTTTCTTTGAGAAGACTTAGGTCCAGGCATTACTTCCTTCAGTACCCTTCGCAGATCCTTTCTCCAGGGTTGGCTAGGTACTTGTCTTAATGATGGGGTAGAAGATCAGATAAATTTAACTTTAAAGAAGAGCTCATACTCAGTATACAAAAGATTCTCGCTTGACCTGGGCATGGAAAGCATCAGGCTCCATAGAAACTTCTTTCACTCATCTTGGCTATCTGGTATTTTGTCCCTGTTTTCTGTGCCTACTCCATTCTGGCTTTCATTAATTTCTTATCAGTAGGAACATGACAGAAGGTGTCTGTGAATCCTGAGTATGATTTTAAATGTCTAATGTAGAGATCTGGTTGACCTTTTTTTTTTTTAAACATTTCTTGAAGAGGTAATCCAATTGGCCTAACTTATTCAGATGTCTTTCCTGGTTTACCTGAAACAGGTATGTCAGGTAATGGAAATATAGGATTGCCCTTTGCTGGCCGTCTGGCTCTAAGAGGGGATTAAGGGTAGGGAAGAAAGGTAACCAGCTCTAGTATACTCCCTGTTCCCCTATGTTTCCATAGCACCTGTGTATATCTTTATTATTGTATGTATGTCACTAAATTAGTATTACTATTTTCACTTGTTTGCCTTCCATACTAAACTAATTTTGAGGTCGGGAAATATATCTTATTCTTAATGCAGTATCAGGTACAAATAGTCAAATACCTTCAAATAAATTTCATAAAATATATTTGTATTAGAAATGTTTGAGAATTCTGCACATCATATGTAACATTAAATATTATCTGTATTTTAGAAATCTGCTTTGAAGCTTGAGTACATGCTTTAAATGTAGAGGTTACAACATTTGTAGTTCTATAACTAGAAGATCAGTAAAATTCATATTTTAGAATCTAGTGATTTCTGAAATTAACCACCAGAAACTGATTCATTTCCCCCACTTCTGTTTTCAGAGATTCATTTGCTCATACTAGTTTCTATGAAGTGATTTCCTTTTTACTTGTTTTTGATACGAGATTTAAGAAAAACAAATATTTTTATCAGTTTTATCATTTGATATAATTTAAAATGGCATGGGAATATTGATATTACAGGGTAAAGTATTGTGTATCTTAATATGCTTAATATTGTCTATCTTAAAATGTTTAACCCACATTTCATGTTTTAAACAAGGGAGTTGCCTATAGGACAGCTAATTGTCTAAATTTTAGTCACCTCTCAAGTCTTTATTCAGATAAAGAAATTATTATGATTCTGTTTGCTCTTAACTTTTAATACAGAACATAGATTTTCTGGTCTTTGACACAATATGAAAGTTATAATCCAGAAACAATCAGAGAATTGTTAAAAGAATCTGTATATTTTAGTTTATTTTCTTAACTACTGCTAAAAGTTACATGACACTAATTATATAATGGTTATATGTGAATTATGATAGTGCATGTTATTTCTATACACTTTAAGCTCCTTCTGTAAGTTTTTCTGTTTTTATTTTTAATTTTTGCTAGTTCAGAACCGTTTAAGATAAGTTGCTAGCATGATGTCCCATTCCCGCAAATACTTCATTTTCTACAATAAGACATTCTCCTCTTAAATCAAAATAGAACCATGAAAATCAAGAAGTTAATTTCAAAATGTTGCTACCATCTGATCTGTATATTATGTTTAAGTTTGGCCAGTTATCCCAATAATGTCCGTCCCTCATAGCAGACAGATTCAGTCTAGAATCTCATGTTGCAGTTAGTTGTCATGGCTCATCGGTCTTTTTTGACCTGAAACAGTTCCTTCATGTTTCTTTGACTTGGACACTATGAAAGTTATGGGCCAGTTGTTTTGAGGGGATTTACCTCAATTTGAGGTTGTATAGTATTTCTTCATGATTAAATTCAGATTGTGTGTCTTTGGCATGACTATCATGAAAGTGATGCTATGTCCTCCTCATTGCAGCCCTTTGGTTACAATGATACGGATACTGATTTTTCTTATTTTTAGTATTGTTAACTTGTATCACTTGAGTAAAGTGATGTTTGCTAGGCATTTGTACTGTTATATTACTCTTGCCTTTAGTAATTAAAATGTATTTTATAGGGAGATACTTTGAGAGGATATAAGTATCCTGTCTAAGCAAACTTTTAGTTTATTCTTCTATATTGGTGTGTATCTTTTATATCAGATTAATGAAATCCTATTTTATTTATAATATCTATTATTGTCATTTATTTTGATTCTGAAATTGTCTGAGATCTAGCCACTTTCTGGCTAAATCCATAATAAGTCCTTCTTTCTTACACAAGATATTCAAGGCCCATCATATATTTTTCGTGCTTCAGCCCTGGAATAAACCAATTCTTCAAGGATCCCAGGTTCCTTTTGGTTGAAAATGGCATTTTGACATCAAGGTCTGGGTGCTAATTGGGCTTCTTGCTTAGTGGGATCTGTGTTCCTAGGCCCTCTCAGTGACACAGCTAGGGAAGTATGTGAATATATGTGCATATTTACACACATATTATCATCTGTGTTTCTGTATGTTTACATTGAAAGTCATAAGTTCATACCAATATCTCTAGATCTCATCTAATATCAGGCTTTATTCTGTGTAATTATGGTGGGACTATTTTCATCCTCTGTGTAGTGTTGCCTATTTTCATCCACTGTATCTTTGAGAAATTCACTTATTCATCCATTACCTGCATTACATGTAATGAATTGCCTGTTGCCACCAGACCTTTTCCTCTCATCAGATAGGTGTCCTCTTGCTTGGCCCTGGTGTCCTGGCCTGGGCTGGTGCCATCCCTGTTCTTTACCTCACGTGGATGCCTCCTCACACTTCTGGGCACTGACATCCCACATCAGACTACTTCCCCCTGCTTGCACAGAGAGATCTTTCCTTACCTAAATCAGTCTCCTGTCCAGCCCAGTCCCCCTTCCCCCATGAGCACCTTTCTCTTCTTGTCCAGGTTCTCACACTCTGTACTTAGGCTTCTCCCTCAATGGCCTGACTAATGTGTCTCCCATGAAGATACCCTTATATATGTTTTTCCTAGGAAGGTTGTCTTTTATATAATTTTAAGTTACAAGAAATGGTTTGCTGGTTAATTTCAACCATCTCCTTCCTTTCATCTTTGCTTAAAGTGTTCTTCGTTACAATTTTTCAATTGGTGTCTTATATTATGTGTGGTTTTATTTGGTAATGGGTCTGTTGAGTTACTCTGCAAGTCCCCAGAGAGTCTTTCTGTACTATTTTTTTAAAGCGATTTACATAAAATTGCTGGATAGTTGGTAGACAAAGAATTACAATGTAAGACAGTCCATATGCACAGTATACCAAAGCTTGCCAGCTGGCAGGCACAATATAGCAGGAGAAATTTCTTGTACCATTTTTTGCCTTGAGTAAGTCATTTCACTGTTTGGGGCATCATTTGTAGTTTGCATAGTTAGGACTAGATCAGGAATGCAATGAGGTAAATAATCAGAAATCCATGTTATAAGAAAGAGTCTCTGATCTGTATTCAAGAGAGAATTTTGGTTTAACATTTTATTTTTTTGAATGAGCAAAAAGTAGCGATTAAGTTGATGTTTAAGGATACAGATTTGAAAGGAGTAAGCTATGGTAATCTAATGTACAGTATAATGGAAATAGACAACAACATTGTACTATAATTAGGTAATGCAAAATAAATACACAATGGTAGTTGTACTGCAACCTACAAATGTGTCAAGGTAGCATATTTTACACCTTGGATTTACACAATGTTGTATGTTAGATGTCTTCCATTTTTTTATAAAAGATTGGGCAAAGGAAGCATTTTAGAGATTACAAAGAACCATTATATATATGAAAAGGTTCAATCTCATTTGTGTGTCAGGATGTGCAACTTAAAATTTTTTTCCCACTAATTTAACAACAATGTAAAATATTCAGTGTTGGGATGGACATTGAGAAATGAGGTCTTTCTGTACACTACAGGTAAAGTCGAAGTCAGTGTTATATATCTGAAGAGTTTAGCAGTATAAATTAAAGGTCTTAAAAATGTGCCTTCACTTTGATGTAATAGTTTCAGTTCTGGAAGTTCATCTAATGGAAATAATTACAGATATTAAACAAAGATTTGTCCTCAAAAATGGTCACTGATGATGAAAATCAGTAAGAGAATAGTTATAATAGAGCTCAGATGGTAAAAAATTCACCTGCACTGCAGGAGACCTGGTTTCAATCCCTGGGTCGAGAATATCCCCGAGAGAAGGGAATGGCAACCCATACCAGTATTCTTGCCTGGAGAAACCCACAGACAGAAGCCTGATGGTGACAGTCCATAGGGTCACAGAGAGTCAACATGACTGAGCCACTAACACACACAAGTAATGGAGTGATAGAGAATTAGTTATAAATATGTTGTATCTGTATGACACTGTGGGGTCTATATGGAATACTATATAGCCATTAAAATGAAATTTAATGTTTAGTGGTTTTCCCAGGGGTCCCTAACCCCCCAACTGCAGACCAGTACCTGTTCTCAGCCTTTTAGAAATTGGTCTGCACAGCGGGACATGAGCATCAGGGCAAGTGAGTGAAGCTTTGCAGCATTTGCCAATCACCATTGCTCTCGTGGCTTCAGATTACCACCTGAACCATCCACCCCACCCCCACCCTCCACCTCCATCCTTGGAAAAATTGTCTTCCACGAAACTGGTCCCTGGTGCCAATAAAGGTTGGTGACTGCTGATACTATTTAATAATGTGGCAGAATTTCAGTTCAATCGCTCAGTTGTGACTGAGCTTGCTCAAACTCATGTCCATCGAGTCGGTGATGCCATCCAGCCAGTTCATCCTCTTTCGGGTCATCCCCTTCTCCTCCTGCCCTCAATCTTTCCCAGCATCAGGATCTTTTCCAGTGAGTCACTTCTTTGCCTCAAGTGGCCAAAGTATTGGAGCTTCAGCATCAGTCCTTCCAATGAATATTCAGGACTGATTTCCTTTAGGATTGACTAGTTTGATCTCTTTGCAGTCCAAGGAAATCTCAGGAGTCTTCTCCAACACCACAGTTCAAAGCTTCAGTTCTTTGGCATTCAGCTTTCTTTGTAGTCCAAGTCTGACATACATATATGACTACTAGAAAAACCATAGCTGTGACTAGACAGACCTTTGTTGGCAAAGTAATGTCTCTACTTTTTAACATGCTGTCTAGGTTTGTCATAGCTTTTCTTTCAAGGAGCAAGCATATTTTAATGTCGTGGCTGCAGTCACCATCAGCAGTGATTTGGAAGCCCAAGAGAATAAAGTGTCACTGTTTCCATTGTTTCCCCATACATTGACCATAAAGTGTTGGGACAGAATGCCATGATCTTAGATTTTTGAACGTTGAGTTTTAAGCCAACTTTTACACTGCAGATGCTGACTGCAGTTATGAAATTAAAAGATGCTTGCTCCTTGGAAGAAAAGCTATGACAAACCTAGACAGCTCAGCATTTCACATGATGTACTCTTCATATAAGTTAAATAAGCAGGGTGACAATATACAGCCTTGACGTACTCGTTTCCAATTTGGAACCAGTCTATTGTTCCATGTCCCATTCTAATTGTTGCTTCTTGACCTGCATACAGATTTCTCAGGAGATAGGTAAGGTGATCTGGTAGTCCCATCTCTTTAAGAATTTTCCAGTTTGTTGTCATCCACGCAGTCAAAGGCTTTAGCATAGTAGTGAAGTGGAAATAGATGTTTTTTTGCAATTCTCTTGCTTTTTCTATGATCCAGCGGATGTTGGCAATTTGATCTCTGGTTCCTCTACCTTTTCTAAATCCACCTTAAGCATCTGGAAGTTCTCAGTTCATATACTGTTGAAGTCTAGCTTGGAGAATTGTGAGCATTACTCTGCTAGTGTGTGAGATGAGTGCAATTGTGTGGTAGTTTGAGTATTTGGCATTGCCTTTCTTTGGGTTTGGAATGAAAAGGCCTTTTCCAGCCCTGTGGCCATTGCTGAGTTTTCCAAATTTGCTGACATATTGCTGACATTTTAACAGCATCATCTTTTAGGATTTGAAATAGCCTAGCTGGAATTCCATCACCTCCACTAGCTTTGTTCATTCCAGGATGTCTGGCTCTAGGTGAGTGATCACACCATCGTGGTTATCTGGGTCGTGAAGATCTTTTTTTGTATAGTTCTACTGTATATTCTTACCACCTCTTCTTAATATCTTCTGCTTCTTTTAGGTCCATACCATTTATTTAGATAATTGTATTTTAAAGAAAGTTGTAATACTCTTTTTTTTAATTAAAAAATATTTGTGTATTTTTATACATTATTCTTTCTTTTTCTGAGAGCAAATTTAAAGTTGCTTACAACGTCTTAGTTCAGCAAGTGTAATTTAGTTCATAATATCCAGAAATAACAATGACTTCTTTCTGAACCCCAAATAAACCTTGAGCTTTACAGATTTTTTTTTTAGAATTATATTATGTAAGATTGATCGTTTATGTGGTATACTTAGTAGCAGATGTTGCTATGACTATGTCATAACAAACAAAATTTAAAGTATACCTTCAGCCAGGTTTGGAGTTATAAAATAAAATGCCATATAGCAATGAAATAGAAAAAAATATGAAGAACATACACATGTTTATATGTGGAATTCTCCTAGAAACTGGAAAGAGGAGTCTGAGCTGGATGTTTAATTAGCTAGTATAAACTTCATCACTATCCTGGAAGTTTCTTGAGAGCAAATACCTATCTTAGTTCACTACTACATCCCTAGCATGTAGCGTATAGTGAAGCACAAAGTAGACCCTCAAATATTTGTTCAGAGATGAAAAGTAAAATCCTTGGCAGTAAATCACGAGGAGAGGGGAGATGAAGAGTGTTAGAAGAAGAGTTAAGTGAGAGATTAGAGAGACACAAGACGCTGACTTCTTACATATTGTGTAGGACCCCCGTGTGCTCTTCATGTGGTGATTTTCCAACCAGTATAAGTTGCAGAGTCTGCTCCTGTTGTTGGAAGAGCATGTTTGCTGTGACCACTGCGTTCTCTTGGCAAAACTCTGTTAGCCTTTGCCCTGCTTCATTCTGTACTCCAAAGCCAAATTTGCCTGTTACTCCAGGTGTTTCTTGACTTCCTACTTTTGCATTCCAGTCCCCTATAATGAAAAGGACATCTTTTTGGGGTGTTAGTTCTAGAAGGTGTTTAGGTCTTCATAGAACCATTCAACTTCAGCTTCTTCAGCGATACTGGTTGGGGCATAGACTTGGATTACCATGATATTGAATGGTTTGCCTTGGAAGTGAACAGAGATCATTCTGTTGCTTTTGAGATTGCATCCAGGTACTGCATTTTGGACTCTTTTGTTGGCTGTGATGGCTACTCCATTTCTTCTAAGGGATTCTTGGCAACAGTAGTAGATATAATGGTCATCAGAGTTAAATTCACCCATTCCAGTCCATTTTAGTTCTCTGATTTCTAAAATGTTGAAGTTCACTCTTGCCATCTTCCTGTTTGACTGCTTCCAATTTGCGTTGATTCATGGACCTAACATTCCAGGTTCCTATGCAGTATTGCTCTTTACAGCATTAGACCTTGCGTCCTTCACCAGTCACATCCACAACTGGGTATTTTTGCTTTGGCTCTGTCTCTTCATTCTTTTTGGAGTTATTTCTCCACTAATGTCCAGTAGCATATTGGGCACCTACCGACCTGGGGAGTTCATCTTTCAGTGTCCTATCTTTTTGCCTTTTCATACTATCCATGGGGTTCTCAAGGTAAGAATACTGAAGTGGTTTGCCATTCCCGTCTCCAGTGGATCATATTTTGTCAGAAGACACTACACATGGACATCACCAGATGGCCAACACCGAAATCAGATTGATTATATTGTTTGCATCCAAAGATGGAGGAGCTCTATACAGTCAACAAAAACAAGACCGGGAGCTGACTGTGGCTCAGATCATGAACTCCTTATTGCCAAGTTCAGACTTAAATTGAAGAAAGTAGGGAAAACCACGAGACCATTCAGGTACGACTTAACTCAAATCCCTAATGATTATACAGTGGAAGTGAGAAATAGATTTAAGGGACTAGATCTGATAGAGTGCCTGATGAACAAAGGTTCATGACATTGTACCGGAGAAAGGGAACAAGTCCATCCCTAAGAAAAAGAAATGCAAAAAAGCAAAATGGCTGTCTGAGGAGGCCTTACAAATAGCTGTGAAAAGAAGAGAAGCGAAAAGTAAAAGAGAAAAGGAGATACACCCATTTGAATGCAGAGTTCCAAAGAATATCAAGGAGAGATAAGAAAGCCTTGCTCAGTGATCAGTGCAAAGAAATAGAGGAAAACAATAGAATGGGAAAGACTAGAGATCTCTTCAAGAAAATTAGAGCTACCAAGGGAACATTTCATACAAAGATGGGCTCAATAAAGGACAGAAATGGTATAGACCTAACAGAAGCAGAAGATATTAAGGTGAGGTGGCAAGAATACACAGAAGAACTATACAAAAAAGATTTTCATGACCCAGATAATCACAAAGGTATGGTCACTCAGCTAGAGCCAGACATCCTGGAATGTGAAGTCAAGTGGGCCTTAGGAAGCATCATTATGAACAAAGCTAGTGGAGGTGATGGAGCTAGGATTTGAGCTATTTCAGATCCTAAAAGATGATGCCGTGAAAGTGCTGCACTCAATATGCCAGCAAATTTGGAAAACTCAGCAGTGGCCACAGGACTGGAAAAGGTCAGTTTTCATTCCAATCCCAAAGAAAGGCAATGCCAAAGAATGCTCAAACTACTCCACTCATCTCACATGATAGTAAAGTAATGCTCGAAATTCTCCAAACCAGGCTTCAACAGTACATGAACTGTGAACTTCCAGATGTTCAAGCTGGTTTTAGAAAAGGCAGAGGAACCAGAGATCAAATTGCCAACATCTGCTGGATTGTTGAAAAGCAAGAGAATTCTAGAAAAACATCTATTTCTGCTTTATTGACTGTGTCAAAGCTGTTAACTGTGTGGATCACAATAAACTGTGGAAAATTCTGAAAGATGGGAATACCAGACCACCTGACCTGCCTCTTGAGAAATCTGTGATCTGTATGCAGGTCAAGAAGCAACAGTTAGAACTAGACATGCAACAACAGATTGGTTCCAAATAGGAAAAGGAGTACGTCAAGGCTGTATATTGTCACCCTGCTTATTTAACTTCTGTGCAGAGTACATCATGAGAAATGCTGGGCTGGGTGAAGCACGAACTGGAATTAAGATTGCTGGGAGAAATATCAATAACCTCAGATATGCAGATGACACCACCCTTATGGCAAAAAAATGAAGAAGAACTAAAGGGCCTCTTGATGAAAGTGAAAGTTTGGCTTAAAACTCAACATTCAGAAAACAAAGATGATTGCATCTAGTCACGTCATTTCATAGCAATTAGGTGGGGAAACAGTGGCAGACTTTATTTTTGGGGGCTCCCAAACCACTGCAGATGATGACTGCAGCCATGAAATTATAAGACGCTTACTCCTAGAAGGAAAGTTATGACCAGCCTAGACAGCATATTAAAAAGCAGAGACATGATTTTGCCAACAAAGGTCTGTCTAGTCAAGGCTGTGGTCTTTCCAGTAGTCATGTATGGATGTGAGAGTTGGGACTATAAAAAAAGCCAAGCTCGGAAGAATTGATGCTTTTGAACTTCGGTGTTGAAGAAGATTCCTGAGAGTTCCTTGGACTGCAAGGAGATCCAACCAGTCCATCCTAAAGGAAGTCAGTCCTGAAATATTCACTGGAAGGACTGATGCTAAAGCTGAAGCTAAAGCTCCAATACTTTGGCCACCTGATGGGAAGAGCTGGCTCATTGGAAAAGACCCTGATGCTGGGAATGATGAAGGCAGGAGGAGAACGGGACAACAGAGGAGAGATGGTTGGATGGCATCACCAACTCAATGGAGAAAAGTTTTAGAAAACTCCAGGAGCTGGTGATGGCGACCGGGAGACCTGGTGTGCAGCAGTCCATGGGGTCGCAAAGAGTCAGACACAACTGAGTGGCTGAACTGAACTGATTGGTTGTAGATGCTTGCCAGAGAGCCGTGTGCTGTAGTGACCGTTCTCTGTCTGCAGTCATTGTATAGTTGAACAAAGCTTCCTTCCCATTCTTTCCTAGCAGCGTATTTCCACCCTTGATGTGAAAGGGAGATAAGCCTAGCTTTAGAGGTTTAAGATTCAGTTAGATTAACAAACAGGTAGCATTTAAGCCTGCTGGAGGAATTATAATCATTTATGTCTCAAGGTGCTTTGAATGTTGTCTTTTCAGCTACCTCAGCTAGATATTAGGAAATAGTATAAGGAATGGGAATTGTTATTGGTTGACTAGAAAATAATCTGCTATGTAGGTAAGGAACTTTTTTTGTAGAATGGGACAATAGTAGTCATGGGGGGTGGAAGAGAATACCAAGGGATAATTCCTTCTGAAAGCTTTTCTAGAAGTATCTGATTGGTTCCCTGCACTACTTCTATATACTTAATATTTTATCTCTTATTCTTAACCAGATTGTATTGAAACTTCTTTATTCTACTTGACTAAAAGTTTCTCAAAGTGGAGGGTCTGTTTTTTCACATTTGTGTCTTTGTGTGTGTTTGATGTTTAAATGTTTCCTGAACTTAACTGAATTTAAATACTGTTTTGATCTTTCAAAGCAATATGAACTGCATCTTCTTACTAGTTTTAGGAGTTTATTGAGATAGGTAACATAATCTAAACTTACCTGGTTCATATCATACAGCAGTTTATTAATTCCTTAATATTAAATGGGGGCTTCCCAGATGGCACTAGTGGTTAAAGAATCTACCTGCCAGTGCCGGGGACACAAGAGACACAGGTTCAACCCCTGGTTGGGGCAGATCCCTGGAGTAGGAATCCACTCCCTGGAGTGGCAACCCACTCCAATATTCTTGCCTGAAGAATCCCATAGACAGAGAAGTCTGGCAGGCAGCAGCCCATGGGGCTATAAGGAGTCAGGATGACTGAGGAACTAACACATTCTCTTTCTTTCAGGAGAACTTTCTTCTTCCTCTCTCTTACATCATCTCTGATTCCAGAACTCAGAACTGTAGCTGTTTTGCACATTTCTCTGCAGGAATTACCCAATTCTGTTAAGCAGGAATTCTTCACCATATTTATAAGCAAAATTATGTAAAAACAGATTTTTTGCTCTTATGTACCATTGGCTTTTTTGGATAAGCATATAGTTAACTCTGTTTGCCACTAGATGGGGTTTCAGTGAATGTAATGGAGTATTAGCTGCGTTTAAAAATGAGACACTCACCTAGTAGTTTAAGTATGTTGTACTTGTCCTTAAGCTAATATCAGATAAGTAACCTATGAAATTAGGGAAGAGGGAGCTCCTTCAACTACATTGTGGGACAAATAGGCTTTGATGAATTACGCTGAGAACCAGATCACACTGACTGCATTTGAAAAAATTTAAAGCTTTCTGAATAGGTATTTTGTGATACGAGGTCTCGTCTTTTCACCAGACTTCAAGTCAGGATTTTTACTCTTTTAATTATAAATTGCCCTTCAACCACAACCTTAAAGGCTAAGCTAAATGTTTCTCTTTTACCTTCTTTATGGGGGAGTTGGATATATTTTGCATTTATATGGTGGTTTTTATTTTAGGAGCAGAGCTCTATTATAAAGATTCTTAATAGTGAGTGGGTTTTTGGATGACAGTAGTTACAGAGAGTGTAATTATCTGAGTGTTTTTATTTTTAACTATGTTTCAAGAAACATTTCAAAACTAATTATTTAATAGTGTGAAACCACTTCGTTTTTCAGTATCCTTGCCATGAAAAAGAGGACGTGATAAGTTGTTCAGCTTATGAAATTCAAGTTACATGTGAATTCTGCCAGGTATGTTTGCAGTGTTTGGTATTTTGAGCTATTTTTCAAATTTTTTATTTTTCATATTTTCATAGGTTATTTCTAGATAAATAGTTCATTTTTTTATAAATAAGGAAATACTTATATAGTATGTAGTTTAGCTGATACTCCCATTGTATTTTTAAATTATTAAATAGAGTATCAAAATACACTTAACTATGACAAAGATAAATATATATATTTTAGGGTTTTGATTTCTCCTTAAATGAGTTCCAAATAATACTAGTCCCATGAGGTGAAAAGGGATTCAGATAGAAAATGGATGTGGCCGATATGCTGTATTCTAGGTGTTCTTCTGGTCATGTCCCTTGAACATATTAAGTGTTTGAAAAGTCCTGCCTCCCAAAAGAAATACTCTAGCACTTCCCAAATCTGACTATAGTAGCGATTGTCATCTCTGTTTGCAAAGGGCTTTTTCTGAAAGGTTTCTGAAGGTTACATATTTCTGAAAGGCTAACAAACTAGTGTTGAAAAAGGAATCATTTTACAGAATTGTTAGTTCAGTTAAATATAGTTGTTATATGTAATTTGTAGGAAGAAAGCGAAAACAAAAACCTGCAAGTTAATGAACAGAAGGACTAATTGGGAACTTTCAAGTTTAAGTCAAAAAGTAGGAAAATAATGTTGACTTGAAAATGTCTTTTTTGTAGTTTTTGGTTTAAATCAGGACCCAGGAAAGTCCCCATATTGTATTCTGTTTAATATGGTTCATTAAACCTCTTTTAACCTAATGCAGTTCCCCTCTACTTTCTCTTTCCTTTTGTTGCCCATGACATTTATTTTTGAGGAGACCAGGTGTTTTGTGCTGTAGAATTTCGCTAATTGCATCTTAGTAGTGTTGTTTGACCTGTTTTTTCTATCTCCTTTATTTCCTGTAGTAGAATCTAGAAAAGCTTGATTAGATTTCAGGTTTGGACACAGCAGCAACCCCCACCACGAATACGTCATGCGCTTTCTGTTGTCTCATCAGGGGACTCAGTATTTGTCCCACTTTTAGTGATGTTAACTTAACACTGACCTGTGAGCTCAGATGCTGTCGACCTGACCCAGCCATTAATCAAGCTCCCATCACCTTTGCTCCTGGTGGTTTTATCAGACATGAATGAGAATTGCCTAGACCATTATTTTATTGGTATTTGAAGTAGTAATCTTCTATTTATTTCATTCTTTCCACACTTATGCTGCTGAACAGGAAAGGTTTAATTAACCTAACAGATCAGAGTTCTTAACAGTTTTTTCTGTAATGTAAAGTCTGCATGTTGCATGTCTTTATTCATAATAAGAAAATGGAAGATGAGGTTAAAATGTCAGTAAAACTGTTTTATTTCCCATTCAGAGAAGGTAAAAAGCTTAATGAAAATCAAGTAATATTACATTTTAAGTTCTTTATTTAAAAATCTGTACTGTAAAATGTTTAACCATCTCTGAATGTTTTATCATAGGCAATACAAGGACCTGTGGAATATGAGTGATGACAAACCCTTTCTATGTACTGCCCCTGGATGTGGCCAGGTAATACATAAATTATTTGGTATGTTCACATTTATTGAACACTTACGACAGTGAATGTTGTCATTAAGGGGATTCTTTTATGATATTTTGTACAATTTTGGAGTTAGAATGAAAATAACCCAGAAAAATTGGGGGAAAAATTCATTTTCCTCAGTAGCATATGTGAATTTTATAGAATACAATCTAATATGGAAAAAACAAGTCTTGTAAGAGAAAGATGGAAAACCTGGAGAAAACACAAAGTTTAAAAGTATTTTCATTTGACCGTTATTGGTTGAAAATCTTTGTAAACTGCCCAGTTGGAAATCAGATACATTATCTTGTATGAAAATTGTTTTATTTGCTGAACTCTTGTGAAATTAACTAATTTTTACCTCTGAGTGAATCACTAATGTACAGTGTATCACTAATATACTAATGTTATTAAGTCTAAAATCTTTAATATAGGCTTGTGTGGAAGCATTTTCAGAAAATATTTTAGTGTTTCAGAAGATATTTCAGTGTTTTTCAGTAGACCATTAAATTATTAATCTAATATTGTTATATAATCTTAAAATAACTATGGACACTGAGAAATGAAAAAATAAATTTAATGTGTAGTAAAATTATAGAGTACTTAAATATACAAAATATACTATAAATCATAAATATTAAAATGTTTCTTTGGTTCTCATTGTTTTCTTTAGTTGATACTTTAAGTTGAGATATAATACAATAAACTGCATATTACTTATAAGTATACAGTTTGATGCATTTTAACATATGTATGTACCCATAAAACCATCACAGTTCAGATAGTGAATGTATTTATCATCTCCCAAAGTTTCCTGTGCTTGTTATGCCTCCCTCTCACCCCTCCCAACCCTGTCAACCTCTGTTCTGCCTTCTGTCCCTATAGGTTAGTTTTTATTTTCTAGAATTTTATGTAAATAGAATCATACAGTATGTACTTTTGACTGGATTCTTTCCTTCCACATAGTTTACAGTTTCTCCATACTATGTGATCAATAGTTAATTCCTTTTCATTGAGGAATAATATTTCCTTAATTCACAAGCAATTATTTATTCATTTGTTTATGGACTTTTGGCTTATTTCCAATTTTTAGTTGTTACAAATGAAGCTATTGTGAATATTTAAGTACCAGCCTTTGTATGAACACATTCTTTCTTTTCTCTTGGGTGACTACCTAGAAGGGTAGTGGTGGGATCATATGTTACATATAATAGGAAACTGTCAAACTGCTTCTAAAAGGAAGGTACCACTTAATATTTCTACCAGTGGTCTGTGAGCAATCCTGTTGTATAATATCCTTGCCAATATTTGGTGTGGTTCTTTTAGCCATTTTCATTGGGTGTGTACTGATATATTGTGTGTTAATTTGCATTTCATTGATGAAAAGATGAGCACTTTTTCATTTGCTTATTGGCCATTTTTATACCTTATTTTTTGTGAAGTAGCTTCATATCTTCTGCTTGTTTTTTAAAATTGGGTTGTCTTTTAATTATTGAGTTGTATGAGTTCTTGAAATATTCTGGATTCCAGTCCATCTTCAATTTTTTCTTTATGTCTCTTGTTTCCAACTTGATTTTCATAATATGAAAATAATCTGTCCATCAAAAGATGGACAGATGTTTCTAATTGTAATAAAGTCTGATGTGTTAATTTTTTCTCTTTGGTTGTTGCTTTCTGTGACTTATCTAAGAAACTGTTGCTTACCTTTAAGACACAAAAATACTCTCCTTCATGTTCCTCTGAAAGTTTGGCTTTTCGTTTAGGCTCTTGCCTTTTGAATTAATATTTGTGCATAAGTGTGAGGTAGGAGTTGAAGCTCACTCTTTTTTTTCCCATGTGGCTTTTCAGAGATTCTAGTGTCATTTGTTGAAAAGATTTTTCCTTTCTCCATTAAATTGTTTCATCCCTTTTCTTGAAAACCAAATGATTTGTATAAGCATGGATCTGTTTCTGAGCTTCTATTCTGTTTTTTCATTAATCTGTCAACTTTTATGCCAGTACCATATGTCTTGATTACTCTAGCTACATAGTGAGCCTTCCAGTCACTTAGGATAAGTTCTCCGATTTAGTTCTCCTTTTTCAGGATTGTTTTGGATAGTCTTTTAATTTTAGTCCTTCTGGTGAGGGTATAGTGGTATCTAAAGGTTTTAGTTTACATGATGTTCAGTGATGTTAAGCAGGATAAAAGTGGGGCTTCCCTGGTGGCTCATACGGTAAAGAATCCTCCTGCAATGCAGGAGACCCAAGTCCAATCCCTGGGCTAGGAAGATCCCCTGAAGAAAGGAATAGCTACCCTCTCCAGTATTCTTGCCTGGAGAATTCTGTGAACAGAGGAGACTGGTCTTAGGGTCACAAAGAATCAGACACGACTGAGTGACTGACACTTTCACTTTCACAGGATAAAGGTAGAAGTTACCAGAGTTGGTGATAGTTTAAATGGCTTGGTCAGTGAATGCCTCTGTAATAAGGTGACACTTGAATAAAGATGTGGAAGCAAACCCTGTACATACCTTGGGGAAGTTTTTCAGAGTAAAAGAACAGCAAGTTTAAGGCCAAGAGGGAAGATAATGGACTTGGTGTGTTTAAGAACAGAGAGATGACTGCTGTAACTGAAACGTAATAGTGATTATCTAGGATAAGGGTCGGAGAAGGCAATGGCAGCCCACTCCAGTACTCTTGCCTGGAAACTCCCATGGACTGAGGAGCCTGGTGGGCTGCAGTTCATGGGGTTCGCTAAGAGTGTGACATGACTGAGCGACTTCACTTTCACTTCTCACTTTCATCCATTGGAGAAGGAAATGGCAACGCACTCCAGTGTTCTTGCCTGGAGAATCCCAGGGATGGAAGAGTCTGGTGGGCTGCCGTCTATCGGGTCGCACAGAGTCGGACACGACTGAAGCGACTTAGCAGCAGCAGCAGCAGCATAAGGGTAGGAGATGAGGTCAGAAAGATAGAGGAATAAAAAGAGCCCATAAACTGTAGAGCTTTTTTGTTGACTGTGGTCTAAGGTGCTTGGGTTTTATTCACAGAAGAATGAAAAGCCATTGCTGAGCTAATAGTGGAAACTGGGAAAGTAGAGACTGGCAGCAGTCAGGTGAGAGATAATGGTGGATTTGACTAGGTGGTAGTAATGGACATATAGAGAAATAGACTGATTTGACATATATTTTGGAGATAAATATTGTATACATTTTTCTACAAATTCAGGAAAGCAATTTCCAAAATCCTTTTCCACTAAAATTTTGGATATGATTTACTCATAATGGTAAATTACATTTACTCCTTGGATTTGGGACTAAGTTCAATAGAAAGGTGGTCCATTTTGTTGGAATGGACTGTACAGAGAGAGCATAATTCTGTAACCCCTGGATTATAGCTAATGCAGTATGTTTCTCAAGCCAGCCTTTGAACCATGACCAATTTTGCTGTGTTGTTCTAGGAATCATTCTTGAAAATTCAGTCTCAGACAAGTCCATGATTCTTTGTCTTATTCTTTTCTGCTTAAAATAGTTGGAATTGTCATCTTGTGATTGACTCAGTAATATATATGCCATTTTTAATAAAAAGCATTGCATTTAAGTTTACTTAAGAAATAAGGTTAAATGAAGGTTAGCTCTCATTTGGCATTTAACCAAATGAAGATTAAATGCAAACAAAAGATCAGAGAGGATGAGAACCTAAGACTGAGTTAGTAACATCTAACTTTCCCGGTTTTTGGTACCTCAACCCCAAAACTGGGAGATAGAACCAGTGAGAGAGTGAATTCACTAAAATTAGGGGAATTAAGGTAAATGGAAACGAGGTAGTTTTCAGGTCGAGAAAATATTTTTAAATTGCTGAGGAAAATTATACAATCTGTTCAAGCACATCCATATTGTTTATAGACACTATTAATGCTTCCTTAGCTGATGAGATGAGGCAAAGGGAACATTACACAACACATCCCAGGGGTAAAGCCAGGGCTTATTCACCTCAATACCAGATCCAGGAAGTCTGGGAACTTTTTAATATTCATTATTTGAGTTCTCGTAGCAGACTGCCTTGTACATGCCCAATCCATGGCACAAATAGCCAAGAGACAGAGGTAGACTACCCCTCAGCCCATGAAGAATAGGAAGTAGAGCCTTTGTAGAGTCTTCTGCAGATAGCAAGGGTGTTCCAGCATTTTATCGGGCCTAAAAGTCACCCACTAGTCTTCCTCAGTATTTATATCAGCAACATTTTCATCTAATGATGCTGTCTATAAATCAATCTATTATTTTGACATTTTATACCATCAAAATGTTTATATTTTTGGCAAAGCAGCAGCCATTTTACTTTAATCATATTAAAAATACTCCTTCTGCACTTTCCTTCATTGCTGGTAAAAGAACAAGATGACAAATACATTTACCCTTTGACCCAGCAATCCCACTTCTGGGATTCTGTCCCACAAATGTTATGTCAAAACTATGAAAAGACATATGCCAAGGTTATTAAATATATGTTCCCATATATTTTGTTACCTGGGAATTGCTAGACAGCAGTTTTCCATGGGAATAGAAGCCGAAAACTACAAAACTCCTTGAAGCTTTAGTTTGGAAGTGACAGGGCATCAGTTCTGTAGCATTCTGTTGATTAAGCAAGTCACCAGACCAGCTCAGACTCAAGGGGTGGAGAGGTACCATCCTCTGAATGGGAGAACCAACATAACCACAGGGCAAAGTAAGGAGGGTATATATCATACCAAAAGGAATTTGTGGCCATGTTTTACAGTGTGCCACAGATGAATACTGCAATATTTCTAGGTAAAATAATTCTTGGGGTTGGTCTCAAAAAAAAAAATGTATTGGATGAATTTTGAGTAGAGGTGAAATGAGATGGATCATAGGTTGATAATTGCTAAAGCTGAGTGAAGTATACCAAGGGGGTTTATTACACTATTTTTTTAAAATTTACTTAAATTCAACAGAAGAAAAAGCAACCTATTACTGAATATAAGAACATGTGTGTATCAAAGATTGCTTAAAAGACTTAGTATTTTTTAAAAAATGTGAAAAATATTAAGTTAGAATAGTTTTTTAGATTCCCTATTATGAAAGGAGATAACACTCGTTTTTCTTCTTACTTCTCCTTTCTTCCTCCCTTGATGTCTGGTAATAATTATTTTTCCATTGGTAGAGTTAGGAATACATTTTGTCTGATAATCCATAATCCCCATATTTCTTTGGTTCTACTTCTGTATTTAAGTAGTGTAGCGAGGAAGGATGAGAACTAAGCTTTAAGGCATTCCAGTGTTTAACAGTCAGAAAGAGGGGGAGGACATAGAGGAGGCAGAGAAGCAGCAGACAATGAAGAAAATTGTGTTCTAGAAGTCAAGTAGAAAAAGTATTTCAAAATGTGGAGAAACAATGTAGTCATATAGCTGATAGGATAATTCAGTATTTACTATTGAATTTAGAAATATGGGGATTGTTAAGACACCCTGATAAGAGTAGCTTCAGTGAAAGAGCAGTGACGACAATGAGATTGGAGTTAGCCTGAAGAGTAAATGGAGAATCAGAGGTGGAGACGTTATAAGATACCTTTTATTTGTAATTTAGCTTAAAGGTAACAGTGAAATACTGCTGGAGGAGGATTAAAGATGGGGCTTTTTTGTTTGTTTTGAATTTTAAGGTGTGACTATCACAGCATGCTTTACACTGCAGAGAGAGGAACTGTTGCAGAAATGGGGTCCTTAAGAAAGGATGGGATCCAGTGTTGAAGTGGAAAGACTGGCCTTAGATAGGACCATGGACAATTTATCCATAGTAACTGAGAATGAAAAGTCGGGAAGAGATGTGGAAGGTTTGAATAGAGAAAAGGAACCATACCAAAACTTAGACATACAAACGTTTCTTTGATACGGTCACCATAAAAAACTACATTTCTGTGTATTCCATTGCACAAAAGAAATTATCTTTAGAGGCTATGGCGTATTGTTATTAAGAGATTTGTATTACTTAGGCTGCAGGCTGAGACAAAGAATCAACCTTAACAACAGACTGATCGGCTTGTTTTTTAATATAATAACCAGGAAGTAGGAGTCTCAGGTTGGCTGATTCTGTAATCCTCATCATGCTACTTCCATTTTTAGGTCCAAAATGGCTTTTCAGCTCCTGACATGAAGTCCACATTCCAGCAGTAAGAGAGGGAGAAGGGGGAGCAGAGAAGAGCATGTATACACCTATCATTTTAGGAGCAATAACTGGAAGTAATGCAAATGATTTTCACTCATTCTGTTGATCCCACCTAACTGCAGAGAAAGCTAGAAAATGTGGTCTTTGTTCTGGGCAGCCAAGTTCTCACCTAAAATTTAGAAATTCTTAATTTGAAGGAAAAAGAATAATAGATATTAAGGGACAGCTGGCAGTCCTTGACATAATTGTCAGAGATGATTTTGAATTTGGGAACATAACAAAAAGTCATTTGGAGCCACTTGCATCAAGTATCAATTTCAATGTATTTTACCCATATATAGAAATATTATATGATTAACAATTCCTTTATAAATAGCATTTAGATAAACTTGATCTCTATGTTCTCTTTGAAACTTCGTGAATTCATATTCCTGGCATTCCTCCTTTTACTATTCATACGATCTTAAATGTATTTTAGGGTCCTTTTACCTGCTACTTTTCACTTAGAATCAGTCTTGTTGGTATTTTCACATATTTTGTACAAAACATAATGTTATTTATTGTATATGTAGTTGCTGTTTGATTTGAATAGTTGTGTTCAAACCAATAACTAAGCAGAGGATAACGTTGGGATAAAATCCCTAGGAGATAACTTTCTAAGCTTGTCTGTTAATTATGCTGACTTTGCTGTTTTAAAATCTAAGACCCCTACTAAAATGCATTTATTTGCAAATGTTTAATGATTGCCTTCAGTGGAGAAGCCACATTGTTAGGTTCTTTGGAACATAAAGTGAATCTTGCTTTAAGATGCTTGTAAGTCATTCAAAACTGTAATGCAAAGTAAAAAGCAATGAAGTAGTGCTGGTAAATGCTATCTCTATGTTCATTCTCCAAAAGCTTCATTATTGGAAACTCTATCAAAGGATGGCTGTTTCTTATTTTTCCAAATTTGGAAAGGATTCTTATACATAATGACAAAGCAGTAGGAAAATAGCACTTGAGTAGGGCAGAGCTGGATTATGATTGCTCAATGATTGTTTCAATTGTAAATGAGTAAGGCAAGGGATAGAGTCAACTGTTTGCATCTGGATACTCATCTTCAATGGGAATACAAACAGGTTCCGAAGAGGAGACATATTAATAATTTTCCACTAGTGAAGAGTAACTTAAAGACTTAGTAGAAAGCATACTTACATGAGAAAACAATATAACCAAATTAAATTAAGGCTTAATTCACCTTTAGGAACAGTCTGTGGTTTGGTGGGTTTTGTTTCTTTTAGATTGGGCTTGAAGATTCAGTTCTTTATTGTAAGGAGTTCATTCTTTCAGTTAGCATTTATTGACTACTTACTATATGTTAAATTTAGGGAAACTGAAATAGTAGGAGCTCAGTCTACTTGAAAGGAAATATGAAAACATCAATATAATATTGCTAGTTGCTATAAACATGTACTGTGCAGAGCAAAATCAGATATAAATGAGAGGGATTAACTTTTTACAGTGGGCTTGTGGGCTGGGCTAAGGGTGATACAGGTCATACTTTTAATACTTAGAAAAGAAAGAATAATAGAAATGTTTTTTTCCTTTACATTGTTTTAAGGTTAACCCTAGAGCTGCTATCATTAGTTGCATGAAAGCATGTATGTACTGAGTTGAGTAGGGAATGGTAAGACGACAGGGTAAGGATTCCATTTTTGGTGGTTCGGAGAAACCATGTTCATTATTTTAACATCCCATTTTTAAGGATATAGCCTAGAGAGTGAGTATAGATCTCTTAATTTGACATTTTATAATTATTTCTCTGAAATTAAAAAGTAAGTGCTCTATATTCAGTTGTAAATGTTGCTAAAGATAAAGAGCATCTTCATAAAGATTGATATCCAGACACAGGAGATATTTAAACAATGTATTTATTGTAATCATAAATGTCACCTTTAGCATGTAGGACCTATCAAAGTTAAGTGTAGCTTTAGAAATAATTTTGCTTCATTTTTTTTTATATAAGAGTATGATGACAAAAATGTAAAACCACTTTATTCTAAGTTAAAATTTTTATTTTAAAATGAATTGCTTTATTATATTGACTGCTATTTCTTTGCTGGATTATAGTCAAGACATTCTTTTTTTATATGGTAACATAAAGCACCTGATTTACCTCTTAATTTGTCCAGGAGTAATATTTTTATAAGAAAGTTCTCATTTTAAAAGTGGTAAGTAACCTGAAATCTAAGTAAAATAACGATACTTTCTTCAAAAGTCATTGTACCACGGAGTATATATTTCTACTATGATATGGCAAAAATTAACAGTGGTCTATTTTTAGTGTTCAGATGAAGTTTATGTAAAGTTTTTTGCCTCAGGTTTTATTTTTAAATACTCTGAAATGAGTTATGTGACCTAGTATTCAGTATTGCTCATTCTTGGGTAATGAGTTTCTCTATGATTGAGAACTAGTATGTTTATCTGTACTAACAGTAGATTCTTTATAGTTAACAAACTGCTATGTCTTTGTTAATGGTGGTTTTACATGTTGTGGAAATGAAAATTTCCTTATCATTTAACTTATTTGATCAAATTGAAAATCTTAACTATATTTTAAAACTTTTTGCCACAGCGTTTTACCAACGAGGATCATTTGGCTGTCCATAAACATAAACATGAGATGACACTGAAATTTGGTCCAGCACGTAATGACAGTGTCATTGTGGCTGGTTAGTATATGCTTTTATTAATAGCTTGTATACATATTTCACCTGGAATGTGCACAATTTTTGTGTATTCTCTGTGAATAATGTAGTCTGGTGATATTCCAATGACTTCATTTACAATAAATGTTGGCAACATGTATTTTACCCATTACATTTTCATGTTTCCTTCTGACCATCATTTCACTTTTTTTGTATAGTTTTCAAATGTAGACGTCAGTATCATTTTTTTTGGAAGTTATTAGGATCTGGGAGCATTCATACCATTTCCAGAATTTACATTTAACTGATAATTCAATTAACGTGATGTTTAGTCATTGTTTCTTTTAGCTGTTTATATCTGCTTTACAGTGCTATGTGAAGCTAGAAAATGATCAGGCCCCTCCTGTTGGAGAAGGCAATTAGCAGACTTGTTCATTAGGATTTGTTTATGTTTTTGTTTGGACTAAACATCTGTGTTAGTAAAATACTCTCAATAAAGGGGGCTTAAATTCAGTCAGTGCTTTTTATTTTCATATGTTGCTCCTATGAACATACTGTATCACCTAAATGGATGATTATCTTTTAGTATGTCAAAAGAGAAGCCCAGTACATGCATTGGTTTATTGTCCTTCCATACTATGTCAGCTACCTCTTTTTTGGGTATTTATAGATGCATACATCTCTGTATATGTATACACATGGAAGTATTGTGATAAAATAATTTTATATAAAATTTAATATACTTATATAAATTTTAGCCCTTTTGTCATAACCACAATCATATATTACAAATATTCAAATTAATGTTTTAATTTTTTTCTCTTGTAAAGCTTAGGTTATACTATTTGTAAGCCTAGAATTTAGTACGTAAATACTAGTACCTAAATACTGAATATTACTAATACTTTTAAATTATTACCCAGCTTGAGATCAAATTATCTCTCATAAGCACTGCATATGATAATGAGGAAAAAAGATAATTCTTGTCATTCAGTATCAAGATTTTTGTCTTGAAAAAACTGGAGGTAACAGATAGTTCACCAAAAAACAATTTGTTTAGGAAAAATAGGGGCCCATTCAGCACATCTTCATTTCTATAAGTAAAAGGAAGCAGGTAAGAGTGTGGTATGCACTTCTTTAAAATACCGTGTATCAGATAGTGAGAGAGAAAACCAAAAATGGAAACAAAATAACTACAACCTGGAAGTTTCACTCCCCTGGACATGAAGGTATTTCCTTCTCTGGAACTTCATGCCTTAGAGCCATATCTCTCTCTGTAACATTTAACTCAAAAATATTTTGAGATTGGTTTCTAGAACTTACTCTCCTATCCTGTTTACATTTAATGCACTAGAAAAGTAGAACACATTTAAACATAACTCTTGACTTTTTTTAACTAAATATATTTGAGATCAGTAGTATAGCGTAACTGTAAATATAGTGCATGATGCGTGTGATACATGCTTGATGATCAATAGCCAAAAACCATATGCATGTTTAAACAACTGTGCCTGTGTTGACTTTTTTCTTTCCAAGCCTGATCATTACAATAATTACTGATAAAAAGGGATTTTTGCATATATATTTTATTTTTAAGACTCCTCTCCCTTTAATACAAAATAGGAACCTTCTCTTGGGCATAGATCTTTTGGGCATGAACAGGAAAGTCAAATTTGGGTTCAGTTTACTGTCTCAGTCATGATGGATGGACCTAGGTTGATACAAGAATGCTGGGCCCTTATTATAATACCATTTTGTATGTCTTTCGGGGAGTACAGGTTATGTACATTGCAGACTGTTAGGTAAAATGATGACAAAAAGTCCTTCAGTAATTTTGATACTACTTCTGTCTGAGGTAGGCCTATATTATATCTAATGTGTATGACAAATAGATCATTTTAGTGTTAAACATTTATATGTAGTAAACACATTAATACTCTGTGTATATGTTGGGTTGAGGGTGATGATAAAAACCGTAAGTAATGCCCACTCTAGGGACCCAGTAGTTAACAAATATATATTTTAATTTCACAGAAGGTTTTATGAGTATTATATCTTAAACCAGGAGTCATCTTTATACTTTTATTTAGTTTAGGCTAGATCCTTGACGTAACTTATAAAGTTGATGCCCTAAAGTATATAAAATGTGAATAGAATTGAATGTGCTATTAATCCTAATCAATGTGAGCAAATAGCATTGAAAATAATAAAACTAAACAGGAAAAATTCATAACTTTGCTGTTTTTCATTCAGTGTAGACCTTAACTAGCATTTGTTTTGTAATTAATATGTGCTCACATGTACACCCAGTTGTATTTTAGTGCAACATTGTTTTATCTTAAGCTTGCTTTCATAATAGATTATGAACACTAGTGGAAGGGCCAAGTTAAAGCAAATATACATGCTCTTGTCCTAGTTTTCCCCTAATTGCATGTATTTTAAACATTTGTAAGTTTTAATAGTGTAAATTTTTTTTAATTTGTGTTAGATAATGATAATAGTTTATCTCTGAGTAGAGAATGCTTATGTCACTCTACTCAGAACATGTGGAATAAGGAACAAGAAGGAATTCTTTTCATACTTTTATTGTTCATAAAGTTGGAAGAAATACCTTAAACTGCAACAAGAACTTAACCAAATTTTGTTTGCTTTAAAGGAAGAGGTCTTTCCAAAGAGAATTAACAGCTGACTGAACCAGTCCTGCTAATTCATTAATTTACTAGCTAAAATACTTTAGAATCCTGTATGATACTTAAATCTGTATAATTACTTATTGACATTTATTTCAGATCAGACCCCAACACCAACAAGATTCTTGAAAAACTGTGAAGAAGTGGGTTTGTTTAATGAGTTGGCAAGTCCATTTGAGAATGAGTTCAAGAAAGCCTCGGAAGATGACATTAAAAAAGTATGTTATTAACCATGAAAGTAAAAGAGTGCTTCTAACAGAACAGTTTTCACTTGTTGCTTTCTTATTTTAGATATACTGATTGGCTGTTTTTAAACTCCTGACACTTTCTTTAATTTGTGTTTTAGATGCCTCTAGATTTATCTCCTCTTGCAACACCCATCATAAGAAGCAAAATTGAAGAGCCGTCTGTTGTAGAAACAACTCACCAGGATAGTCCTTTACCTCACCCAGAGTCTACTACCAGTGATGAGAAGGTTAGAAGTTTGTATTTACAGAAGAAATTCTAAGTGGGGGGAAAAAAATCAGCCTTCTCAGTAAAGTCTAATATTTGGTCTACGTAAAATTTTAATGTAATAAAATATGCATTAATCAGCATCAGGTTGTATTTGTCTTATATGTGAAAGCCTGTGAGTACTCAGAAATTTTAGGGAAAGATAATTTGTTTATAGATAATTTTTTATGACAAACAGAAAACTTACTGGAGATAATAGTCATTTAAGATAAACCTGTTATTTTTTTAGAAGATACATAAATTTATAAATTTAATTTCTCTGGGTTTTGCTATTTTTTTTTCCTACTTTTATACAGTGACAGCTTAATTAAGAATTTTTGCAACTAAAAATTGTTTGAACAAAGGTTATTTAGACTTTTAAAGAGTTAAAGGAATAGCTATTTACTTCAGCAGTGATCTTTGGTAATAGCAACTAATATGATGACAATGACACTGTCTTTTTGTAGTAATTTAGCACATCATTATTCCTAGATCTGAATACTTTGGTACCTGGGGCCAACTGGGGTATATTATGTATTGAGTTACCATTATTACAGGTATTTCTCAATTAATGTTCATTCATTAGCACATCTACTAAACACATTTATTTGGAGGCATGGAGCACAGTAAAAGGCAATGACAGTGTTCTTTTGTAGGTTATGTTACTCTAAAATCATAACCTAACTAATGGACTTTTGCCATGGCAGAGGAGCTAGAAGTAAGGGAGAAAAGGTAACTGTTTATTGATACCTAGGAATAAATGCTTTGACCATAGGTGTTTTGTATTTTTTTGTTTATTATAAAAGTGCATTCTCATTATTAAAAAAAAACTTTAAGAATCCAGAAAAATGGGGGGAGGGAAGAGGGAGGGGGGTTCCGGAGGGGAAGCATATGTAAACCCATGGTGATAGCATGACAATGTATGGCAAAAACAATTAAAAAAAATAAATAAATAAAAATTTTAAAAAAAAAATCCAGAAAAATATAAGAAAGAAAAAACTTTTAACCCATAACTGAGCAATTAGAATTACTAATATTTTGAAACATTTTTCCTAGATATATGCATACCTTTATACATAAAAATATACATATATATATTGGACTTCCTTAGTGGCTCAGACAGTAAAGAATCTGCCTGCAGTGCAGGAAACCCAAATTCAGTCCCTGGGTTGGGAAGATCCCCTGGAGAAGGGAATGACTACCCACTCCAGTATTCTTGCCTGAAGAATTCCATGGACAGAGAGGAGCCTGGCGGGCTACAGTCCACGAGGTTGCAAAGAGCTGCCTAACACTGTCACACATATACAAGTGAATAGTTACATAGAAGTATAAAGGGATACAAAGATAAATACAAAGAAGAATCATAGTTTAGTTTTTTATATCATGTTTTAGACATTCAGCGTTAATGAAGATTTTCCCATGCCATTAGACAATTTTCCAAAGTCATAATTTTTAATGATTGCACTTTATTTTATCATTATCATATTTACTGATCCTGAATGTAAACATTGTTTCCACATTATCACAGTTATAAGAAATGCTGTTAAATCTTTGATATAAATATCTTTTACCTAGAGAATATGCCAGTCCCTTCACACTCAACAGTTTTTTCCTGCTGGTTGCTGCTTTAGCCTTCTTAGAGGTGTCTCTTCTTCCTGCATTCTTTAGTCATTAGCTCACAATGGGCAAGGCATAGTTACTCCAAGTTGTAAGAAGTAAATTCTGAGCCCCCTTCCTTTTCTCAATTTTTTCCTTAAGTGCTGTCATCCAGACCTGTAATATTAAAAACCATCTATCTGGTTTTCAAATTTATATCAACCCAGATATTTCCCAGGATTCCATATTCATATGCAGCTCCGTCTTGACATTTCCTTTTATGTGTCATCTTAAACGTAATATGTCTAAATTAGAGCCCTTTTCCCTCACCCCAACAGTTTTCTCAGTCTCAGTAAATTTTCTCTCTATCCACCTAGTTGCTCTGGCCAAAAATAAAGAATACTTAATTCCCTCTTTTCCTTCTCAATGAAACCAGCAGCACATTGTACCAAACCTACTTCCTGAATATATCCTTAATTTATCTCTTTCATCTTCATTGTCACCACTGTAGTCCAAATCATCTTTTACTTGGATTATTAACAGTTACCCTCTAATAATTGTTAATAATTATTTGTTAATATATTGTTCAGTTAATATAGCTTTTAACAATTACCAGGACTTTGTACTTCCATCTCCAACCTATTTTCCATTAGCTGTATATTTTTTTTAATTGGTGGCTTTGTTTTTCTTTTTAAATTATTTTTAATTGAAATGTAACAAACATGCAGGAAAGTGTCCAAACACAAGCATATACAGAGTACTTACATTTATGTAGATGTATATCTGAATATATATGTATGTGAGTGAAAAATCACTCACCAGAATACTGGAGTGGGTAGCTGTTCCCCTCTCCAGGGAATCTTCCCAACCTAAGGATCGAACCCAGGTCTCCTGCATTGCGGGTAGATTCTTTACTAGCTAAGCCACCAGGGAAGCTAGGCTGTATATTTTTAATATATTAGGTCACTTCCCTGCTTAAACTCCTTCAGTGGTTTGCCTTTGCATTTAAGGTAACTCACATTTCTTCCATAAGCCATCATTGATTTAGACTTGTGTTCTTATCCAGTCTCACCTCATGCCTTTTCTATGATAATATTCATCTGATATTCTAAGCTTTTTCCTACCTCAAAGACATTGCACTTCTCCCTAGAATGCACTCCTCATCTTTTCAGTACCAGTTCAAATGCCATTTTGCAAAGAAGCTCACTTTACCTCACTATACTATCTAAAGTAGCCAACTCCAACTTTCCCTCGGTTAATCTCATGATTTATTGATACTATGTTGTGCTGTTAGTCTATAACACATTACTGTCCAAAATTTTCTTGTTTCGTTTACTTGTTTATTGTCTCTTTTCCTACTGGTCCTTTAGGGCATGTTGTAATTTCTCAAACTTGTCAAGTAAATGAAGTTCCAGTAGTACTACTTTATCTTTCTTCCTGTGTAGCTTAATAAAATTCAAAGAACATGGTGGACCAATTTTTACGCTAGTTATGGAGTTCTGAATAATCTGTTTTCTAGTCTGTAAACTGGGGAAAAGACCATCTATAAGGTTCCGTGTTTTCCTTTACTTTGGAAAGATCTTACTCCAATAGTTTAGTTTTACATTCAAGGTATGAATATTACTTTACCTTTTGATATTGAGAAATTATTGGTAATGTTAAGATAGTTACCTGAAATTAGCAAACATTTGTATTACTTAAAACAATTTTTTAACATTTCTATTATTGAATTTATATCAACTATAAAAGAGTCTCCTGGACCTATTTCTTCTTTATACAATATGATAATGGAGTAGGACAAGGAAGTCTCATCTGGATTTTAAGTTCTGTACTTCCATGAGAATGGAATTGTAGTTTTATTTTTTACTAGAATTCTCATGGATTTATTTATATAGCCAAGTTGCCCAGCCTGAGTTATTTCTAGATTGATGGTAAAACAAGCTGTACTGAACAAAACCACTCAGATGTTTTTTAAATTAAAATATTGACATTGCATTTGAAACAACTGCTTCTACAATTTTCACTTAATTAACTTTAAATAAATATTAATATATTTTGAGGTGATACTATGTACTAAGTTTGTGGGTTTTTTTTTTTAAGAGATGTGTTATATTCTGTTCATTAAGGTACATGAATTGACTTGGGTTTTTAAATTTCATTGTTTCTTCATCTCATTATTAAATAGGAAGTACCATTGGCACAAACTGCACAGCCCACATCAGCTATTGTTCGTCCAGCATCTTTACAAGTTCCCAATGTGCTGCTTACAAGTTCTGACTCAAGTGTCATTATTCAGCAGGCAGTACCTTCACCAACCTCAAGTACAGTAATCACCCAGGCACCGTCCTCCAACAGGCCAATCGTGTAAGTGATTTGGGCCAGTCATTGAATTTTATGAATTGTTAAGTTGTTCTTGTCATGATTTTCCTAAGACATTTAATAATTCTAATTATGGCCTTAGTTTTGTGTGTGTGTTAATCATTTTTGCATGCTTTTATTTCTGGAAAAAACACTTGGGTAATTTTTTTTTAATATAAATGTTTTCTAACAAATTAGAAAACATATACAGTACTTAATTTTAAAGACAAATTAACACAGAATGTGATTTTAAGATGGTCTCTTATTTTCATGCTATTTTACACAAAACACAGAAGATTATCTTTATCACTAGATAACATTTCTTCCAGGGCTTCCCTGGTGGCTCAGATGGTAGAGAATCTGCCTTCAATGAGGGAGACCCGGCTTTGATCCCTGGGTCAGGAAGATCCCCTGGAGAGGGGAATGGCTACCCACTCCAGTATTCTTGCCTGGAGGAATCTCATGGACGGAGAAGCCAGGCAGGCTGTTGTCCATGGTGTTGCAAAGAGTCATACACAACTGAGCAACTCACACGAAACATTTCTTTGAGTTTTTACAGTGAGCTCTCAAGAGCTTTCTGATAAGAATTTTTCTGTTAATGTATTGCAGATTGTTCTCTAAGTAAATTCGTAGCTTTTCCCATTTTTTTCCTTTTTTCCTACACTGCTTACATACATTGTACATTTAAGATGCAATTAAAACTAATTAAATTTTACAGTGTGCTTTGCAGTGGTTCAGAAATTTTTGTTTAATTACTTGAGTGGTGTATATATACCATGTGTAATTTTTTATGGGTATTTTGTTCATTTTATGAGAAATGGTATCCAGTTTGCATCTGTTACATGGGCATTTTCATTGGGCTGGACCTCTTGTTCTTTTTTTTTCTTGCAGTTTTATTGAGATATACAGTGAACACTTAGGGCTTCCCAAGTGGCGCTAGTGGTAAAGAACCCACCTGCCAGTGCAGGAGATATAAGAGATGCTGGTTCGATCCTTGGGTCAGGAGGATCCTCTGGAGAAGGAAATGGCAACCCACTCCAGGATTCTTGCCTGGAAAATTCCATGGATAGAGGAGCCTGGCAAGCAGCTATAGTCCATGGGTTGCAGAGTCAGACAGGACTGAGCACCCCATACACATACCCATTATTTCCCTAGTATTTATGTATCTTCTAACTATAAGGTTATGTCTTCTGACCACCTTTGTTATCATACAGAGATGATATTACATTATTAATGGTTATATTCTGCACACTGTGAATTTCATTCCTGTGACTCCTTTATTTTGCAACTGGAAGTTTGCACCTTTTAATTTCTCTCATCCCTCCATTCCCTTCCCTCTGGCAGCCACCTGTCCTCTGTTTCTCTTCTGTTATGTTTATTAATTTTTTAGGTTTCTCTGGAAAATTGATTTTCAAATTATAATAGGAGTAAAATTACTTTTATGTTTTTTAGACATCATTGATGTGGATTTCTTTTCTCTAATTGCCCTTCTTTTGTTTTCCTTAGTCCTGTACCAGGCCCATTTCCTCTTCTGTTACATCTTCCTAATGGACAAACCATGCCTGTTGCTATTCCTGCATCAATCACAAGTTCTAATGTGCATGTTCCAGCTGCAGTCCCAGTAAGTTTTTAGACTATTTAATATTTCCTTTATAGAAAATTGATCTTTATAATCAGAAAATACACTAGGGGCTGCTTGATTAGTTTATGAAACTGAATTCAACAAAATACTTAGTGTTGAGTAATATTTATTCATTGATATTTACTGCGATAGTGTAACTCTTTCAAGGCAGACATAGCTGGATAAATAACATTTTTCAATCCTTGAAATTGTAATTGTTGTCCTTTTAGTTTTAGTATTAAGAACTAATTCCTAAGGTTCAAGAGGGAGGGGACATATGTATACCTATGATTGATTTATGTTGATGTTTGGCAGAAATTAGCAAAATTCTGTAAAGTAATTATCCTTCAATTAAAAAAATAAACTTAAGGTTGAAATTTAAAAAAAAATTTCCTATTCAACCCATTTCAGTTTGCTATATTTGTAGAATTGAAATATTAACATAGATTTCTGTTCTGTAAGATACTTATACTGGAATATTTATCAAGTAACTATGTTATTTTGATAAGAGAAACTGTTTATAAAAGCATTCTGAACTGTGGTCATGTTGCGTTTATGGAATTCTTTTGCTGTGCCAAGCCTGTGAAAATCTAAATGGTCTACTAGAATGAACAGATAGTTCCCACTTTTCCTAATGAGAAGATCAAAAAGAAGTTTTTTGAGGAGCATGTTAATTATATAAATTTTGAAAGACATAGATAGTAGTTAAATATCTACTTATACTATTCAATAACTTAGTATTTAAAGGCACATTCTTTGGAATAATATGTTAGAAATAATGCTTTTTTTTTCTATTCTCACATTTCATAAAATATCAGAATCTTTAAATGTGTCTTCAACATTTCAAGTTTTGTGATTAGAACCACTTTTTAAGGAACCTCACAAAGTTTTCCAAAACACATTATTTTCATCCTCATCTAAGTAATTTCAATGCAACACTTTTTGAATCTACTATTATAATCCTGGAAATCTTACATCAAGTCCTAATACTCATAATAAAAAGACAGTCTCTTTTTTTCACCTTTAGATAGATATTTCTGGTCAGTACAATATAATCATTTATTGTATAGTTTTTAAAAATTATTTTTAAAATCCTATCCTTACACTTTTGGTGAGGTTATATCCTCAGAACACTTTTGGTAGGAATGTATCCTCATGAATATTAACTAAAATTAACATTAAATACTTATTTTTATTAACTAAAGTGACCTAAGTATCCAAAATTAGCATTGACTATAATATTTCAGATATTTCCACAAAGTCAAGATAATGTGTTGTCTTCAAATGGAACTTTGTAGTTCAAAATGCATTATTTGACAGTTTTATAAGGACTCAAATGTAAGGTGGCTACTCCCTCTTTTCTCCGGATATTTTTGGTGGGGAAACATTCTTGTATCTGGGTTTATATGGTATCCTATTAAATGTAACTGCAGTGAGAGAAACAGAAATGAAAAAGAGACATACTTTAGTATACAATAACTAATCTTTCAGTGTTGATACTACGTTTTTTTAAAAGAAGGCAAGTAGTATTATTAGTGAAATTACTAGAGGTAATCAGGTTCTCCTTTGTCATTATGCTTTATTTAATATATTAAAGAACTTTCATGTATATACTTTATATATTTTATATGTATATATTTTAAAAAAGCAAAGTTCATTATTGAAATTACTTTTTATGCCTAGTTATACAAGTTTTAACATTCTTTCTCATTCAAAATGGAGGTGTGACAGATCCGTGAGAAATTTTGCATCACTGTGAATGTTATTAGTTTCTATAAGAAGGAATTATTTAAAAAGTAAATTATTAAAATTGAAGATTAAAAATGAATGTGTCAGAAAAATTGACAAGTTTTGAAGGATAAATCAGGATTAAGATCAGTAAGGGTTCAGATACAGTTTTCTGATTCTGCAGTCTCAAATAATTTTATTATTATCTTTATATTAACAATATAAATATTAATATATTGGCTTGGCCAAAAAGTTCATTCAGTCCCTTCCCATAAGATGGCTCTAGTAGCACTCAGTTGTCTTTAATTTCATTTGAAACAATTTTGTTAGATTGTATTGTGACAGCTGTCATATCAGTGTGCATGTAAAAAAAATTGAAATCAGTGAATATTTATAGCCATTTTAATATTGAAGATGAAGGAAAAGGAACATTTTCAACACATTTATGCTGTATTATTTCAAGAAAGGTAATAATGCAGTTGAAATGCAAAAAAAGAAAAAGCCTTGTGTAGTAAATGAAGAAGGTGCTGTGTCTGATAGAACATGTCAAAAGTAGTTTGTGAAGTTCGTGCTGGAGATTTCTTGCTGGACAATGCCCCACGGTTGGGTAGGCCTGTTGAAGTTGATAGTGATTGAATCGAGGCATTAAGAACACTCAGTTTTATATCATGAGTTTGATAGCTGACATACTCAAAATACCAAATCAAGCAGTAAAAATCATTTGTACCAACTTGATTAATCATCACTTTGATATTTGGGTTCCACGTAAGTGAAGTGAAAAAAACCTTCTTGACTGTTACTTCTACATGTGATTCTTTACTGAAAGGTAACAAAAACATTCCATTTTTAAAACAAACTATGACGGGAACCTAGAACAGTTCTTTGCTCAAAAAGATAAAAAGTTTTGGGAAGATGGAATCATTAACTTGCCTGAAAAATGGCAGAAGGTAGTGGAATAAAACAGTGAATATGTTGTTCAATACAGTTCTTGATGAAAATGAAAAATGTGTCTTATTTTTACTTTAAAAACAGAAGGAACTTTTTGGCCAACACAATATATACTTTATATTAATGTATAATATATTGTCATATACATATTAATATATACTTATTATGTGAATTATTATAGCAGCCATTGTGCAAATAAAGTACAAATCTCATTTTGAATATATTTTCTAGTAATTATTTTTCAATATCTTCTGATAGCTTGTTCGACCAGTCACCATGGTGCCTAGTGTTCCAGGAATTCCAGGTCCTTCCTCTCCTCAGCCAGTACAGTCAGAAGCAAAAATGGTAAGCAAGATTTTATTTGTTCTGTACATATCTTGACCCTGTTTTGAATTAGTTTTTTCAATTAAAGCCCACTTCAGATGCACAATTTAGATCAAATTTTATAAATTTGTGGGCTGTATTACATTATAGGGGAACCAGAAAGTTTGGAAAAGGAAAATTTTAATTAGCATAGTGACAGGGTACTGATACTTGAAAGCAAATGAATTGATTGGGAATAAAGTTCTAGTTTTTATCATTGGTCTGTCTGATGTTTGATGTGGCTTTTTAGGCAAACTCCTCCTGCTGGAGGCTAGGGATATTGCAGCTGAAACTAGAAGTAATCTGAAGGCAGTGCTGACATAATGAATGATTTTAAACAGTCATACAAATGAGTAGAACAGTATTAAAAAATTCTGGAATAGTATACAGGTTAGTAAACATTATATATAAAGGAAAACCATATTTTTGACTTGTGCTTCAGGCACTAAGAAATCGATGTTAAGGGGTGAACTATGGAGTAGCAATCAGAAGACATATTTTCGTTTTACTCATAATTCTTCTGTTCACTACCCCCAATCAAGCCACTTTAATTTTTCTGAGACTCACTTTCCTTATTTGTAGACTAAAGGGATTAAACTTTGATTTCTGGGGTCTTTCTTAGCCTCAAATCTTTCTTACTTGCTAATATTAGTAGACGACCTGAAGCTGCTGCTATGAGGTCGGGGGTTCAGTGGGTTAATTTTCTTTTAAATCAAAATAATTCTCCCTTCTACAATTTAACACACTTTAGAGCTAATTTTTAACTAAAATCAATAGTTGTTAGACACCTATTTGTTTCAGTTCTATGCTAGGCACTATACTGACATTATAAATTTTTACACATAAAAACCATTATGTATTATTGCAAGGCTTTAAACTTTTTACTGCTATTCTCCATTAATGCAAATAATCAATCTGAATTTGGCATGTGATAACTTTTTTTTTTAACAGTAAACCTTATATACCATCTGAATGAATAATAGTTGGTTGAAAAGTATTAAAATTAGCTGGATATTGATGATAGTGAAAGGACCTGAAAATCCAAGAGGGGAATTTTTCATGTAACACCATGATTAGGTCAAAGCCATGGAACTAAGATGAATCTTTTTCACTTGATAGCAGAAGACCTTCACTAGGAATGTGTTTTACACTTCCTACTTAACATAACTATTATAATGAAAAACTGAATTAGGGAGAACTATGTAGAATAGAAATAGAAGTTAAAGAGATCTTGTTGTTGTACTCTGCATCTCAGAATACTTTTCCATATTCAGTGGACTTTTCCCTCCACAATTTGTAAAGAACAGATCAGATTTAAAGAAATACTTTTGGCTAAAAAATAGAAACTAGTAAGCTTCCCTGAATAACTGAATAAATTTGAGAAATTTAATTAGTAAGAATAAAAATACTTTGTATGCTTGTACACTGAAAAGTACCAAAGCTGTATTTCACATATTTATATATGAAACACAGTTACAGGTTGAAGGTCCCCCAAATTGCATGGGGAGTCACAAATTGCCTCACTTAAATTTAACAGTCCAATTAAATTTCTTAGTAGAATATTGCTAACATATAAAATAGCCAGATTTAGGTGATTACCTGTTTTAATTGGGATAGTAAATAAGATTGTCCTATTTTTTAATTAAATAAAAAGATTCAGAAATTAGCCTCCCCTCCTTTTTTTTAAGCTTTTTGATATGGAAGATTTCAAGTATATTCTGTAATGAATCCCCATGTACTCATCACCCAGCTTCAGTTATTAGCAATATAACTGTCATTCTTCCTAAGACCACTCCCTCCCCTCACTGAATTATTTTTTAATAAGCCTTTCTTAAGTGTAAAATGTACATAGATTGAAATGGACCAATTTAAACTGTACAGTTTAAGTGCATTCATGTAACTCACCTCTATTATGGTATAGAACATTAACATCTACCCACGTTTCTTTATGTCCCTTCCCTCAGTCCATCTCCCTCAGCTGTTAATATTTATCACCAGCAATGTAAATGAAATCAGTATATACTCTTGCATTCAGCTAAGCATATGTCTATGAAACTTATCCATGTTGTGTGTATTGTAGTTTCTTTTTATTGCTGAGTAGTTTTCTGTGCTGTGAGTATACCACAAATTTTTTTTATCCATTCTCCTGTTGGTAGAACCTTGAATGGTTGGTTTGATTGTTTCTAAACTTGAATTAAAATGTCATTGTCATTGATTTTCTTATTTTATTAAGCATCAGGGGGCTAAAAAGATTTACTAAATAAATAATTGTATAATTCCAACGGGAGAAAGTTGAGACTAGGTTCATATCCTAGTGCACAGAGGTTTCTTAATGATCAGATAAATGATCATGGGATTGGATTCTTTTCTCTGTCAGTGACAGAACTCTAATTCCATTCTCTCCAAATGAATGGTCCCCAGCTCACATCCCCTAGATTCATGTTACATGTTAAATAATTTTTCCAACTTTTTACCAGTCTGAAGCCCCCCAGCAAACATTATAATTTCTTCTTTCACTGCTTCAATTGGATTTTGCTTTGTTGTTTTCAACTCTTTGAAAATATTTAAACACCCTCCCTGTTTGATTCTGCATCTCTGCTAAGGATTTATTTGACCTTTGTGGTCACAGTCTGTTAATGTTAAATAGTACAGCAATAGTAACTCTGCTAAAATGTGGTTAAAAAGTAATGTTTGAGAGATGGCAGCATTGAAACACAGAACAATGAGTAGTACACTGTAGCTGAAGAGAAACTTATTTGTATCCTAAGATACCCAAGGATGCTTTTGCAGTGGCCTAATTTTCATGTGCCCAGTGCTTATTGGAAGATTTATGCGCATTGTGTTTGTGTCTGTTACAAATATTTAAAGAAGATCCTTCTTTTTTTGCTGAAGAAATTCTTTCAGGACAAGTTGTACTTGTTTTCTTTTTTAAGAACTTTTAAGTCTTTGGAAAAGTAAAAATGTAGTTCAAGTAAAAATGTATAGGGGGATCCACAAATAAAAGATTACCTAGTATTTTTTAATACTCTAGGAAAATTCCTGGGATCTACTGTTTTCTACAAAATTTCACTGGCTCTCTCCAAATGTAGATATAGTTGAGGGGTTTTGTTTGTCATTAAGCACATTAAACCATAGATATTGGCTACCTGTGTTACTCTTGTAATAAAGCAAATTTCCTATGTAATATTTGTAATCAAAAAGTAATTCATCTAAATAAGAAAATGTTAACCATCCAGGAGTTTCATTTAAGAAGATTTAGTTAAGTATTTAAGTTGTATTCTCCATAATCATTCCTTTAAGACTTGTGTGACAAACTGAAAGATATCTTTGCACACAGTGGGTAGCTGGTAGGTTTTCTGCGGGGGGTTTCTACTGAGCGCTGACAGAGGGCATCTTGGCAAATGTTCAGAAACCTACATTAACTTAGTTGGGCCCTGCATGGAGCCTCATGTTCAGCAGAATTCTTCTGACCTCCCTCTGCATGCCAAGCTAATCAGCAAACACTAAATGAGCCCACTCCAAAGAAACAGACCCTCTCCCAACCTACTTCATTTTCATATGTTCTCTGGGGGTGGGGAGCAAGATTTCACAAGGACTGATGATGCTGCAAAGACCACAATAATGATAATTAACTTGCTGAATTTAGAAGATTATGCTGTTAATTAGTTGCAAAATAAAGATAAGTAATAGAGCAGCAGATGGTAGGATAACACCCAGGAGAAGGAGGGTTATTACTCTGATGAGCTTTTGTGGTGCTTATGAAATATGGATCTGACTTTTTCATAAATTGTTTCTAGAGAACATTGTGTTTTTTCTTTCAGCTGTGATCGAGTAGTTTATTCCTACCAGGTACTGACAGATGTGATAAAAATTTGCTTTCGTGGGTACAACATATAACATAGAATTTGAATAACAAATTATTTTTAGCAGATTACCTCTTAAGGTGAATCTCAGATTGGTCAGCACAACAAGACTATATCCACTCTTATTTTTTTTTCTATATTCACTCTTTAATTGACACAGTCTTTAAGACAAAAAGTTTTCAACATAGTAGCTGAATTTTACACTAAAATTTAACTCTAACATTAAAGTACTAGCTGCTTAGAAACATAGTAATAAAGATTTTCATTTTCTTTCATTTAGTTTAAAATGAAAATTATGCCTAGCTTTATTGTACATGTTAGAGAATATAGATTTGTTAAATCTTACATAATTTCTCTGAGTACTTAAATCTTCATTTACTTATATTAGATTTCTCTATTGATAGAAATTTTAATCCAGTAATGGACTGACCAGTGTCTGATACTCTTAATGGTTACTAAAATATACTCAGAATACTTAATGTGAGACAAAAGCTCTAGTTTGGAAAAACTTTTGTTTAAAATATATTTGTTCAGTGAACTAGGAGTCAACAGACAGAATTTCTGGTCCTAGATCTGCTTCTAACTTGCTCTGTGATCCTGGGAAGTAACTTCACCCTTTGGGCCTTAATTTCTTTATCTGTAAGATGGTAATTGGACTAATTGATTAGCTCCAAAATTCTGTTGTAAAATAAATATCTATCATATTTATAGATGTTTTCATTAATTTGGGGGGACCAGATTACCCTTCTTAAAATGTCTCAACATATGTGGGTGGATTGTAGATATCCTTACACTAGTTGTAAAATGTATATGAATCACCATTTAGACAACTTTCTTCTCCTAAACCACTGTAGTTTTTTTTAGCATACATTTGTTTTTAAACATGTTTGTTTAAAAAAAAATTTTATAATTTAAAAAAAATCTGTAGTTCAGAGCAGTGTTAATTAACCCTTGAAAATCTTCTTGCATTTTGTATCCAGTGGCACACTTCCAAGTTAGACCCATTGTAATCAATGTAACAGCATGGAGCAAACATTAGAGCTTCCTCACTGGATGAGTACTGTATACCCTGGGGCAGTCAAGAGAGGATAATGAATGAATACTGATGCTGCTTTTAAGTGCTCTATAAGGTAGTAACTTGCCCTACTAAAGATTATTCAAGAGAGTGATGTTTATGTACTTCAGACTCCCCTATGTGCAGTTACTGTATTTCATTAATTCTAAGAGCTAAGCTCTTTACTATAAAACTTTAAATGCTCTTCAATTCTATGTTTTCTACCTAAGGACTTAAAAATGTTTTACCAACACATACTTTACACCAAGCTTCACATCTCAACCAGTACTTATATTTTTATACATTTTATAACCAGGAATGAAAGCCCTAACGTAATACTATTATAAATTGGCTTTTAAAATATGTAATTATGCACACTGACCACCTCCCCAGGTCCTCCTCCTCCTGTTTATATGACCCACACTTTCAAATTCCTCTCTTTTTGCTTTCACTTATTTAGCTTAAGTATTCCTTCCTGATTACAGCCAAGTACTGCTTTGGTCACCTACCTAATTAGTTTTAATCCATCCACTTCCACATTATCCCATCAGTTATGAGTGTCCTAATTTCCTGGATTTTAGCTGCTAATGTGGTTATTTCTGCTTGTTTATAAGAGAAGGAAGAAAAAAATGGAACTGGGAATCTTAACCTGGATTCTGAAAGATGCAGTATACCATGTGGTCTTGAGAATATACTTTCCATAATAAAATACATCTAGAGGAGTTCATAGTGGTCCAGTAGCTAAGACTGCACTCCCGATGCAGGGGACCCAAGTGTGATCCCACGCACCACAACTAAGAGTTTGCATGCTACAACTAAGACCTGGCACAGTCAAATAAATTAAAATATTTTTAAAATTTTAAATATAATATTAAATATTAAAAATTTAGTTTAAAATTTTAAATATTTAGCTTCAGACTGAGCTAAACATGTCCTTAAAGTGATCCCTGAATACTTTTTTTCCTAAGTATATTTTGAAAATACAGAAGTAAAGGAACTCTCCTGATTCTTTGGTGTCCATACCCTAACACCTGAACTATGGAAATAGAGGGCTCAATAGATATTTTTGAAAAGGTAAGGAAGCTGATAAAAAATTAAGAAATCCTTATATAACTCAGGTAAGTTTTACATATTTAATCTTTACCTCAGCCCTACAAAGAAGTTGTCATTGTTCCCAGTTTTACAGATAGTTTGTTCAGATAGTTTGAGACAGAGTTACTAAACAGTAAAATATCTTCTCAGCTATACACATTTTGTATGCTAATATATATACAATATATCTTATGTATGCTAACCAGTGAAGAAACTAGGAAACTGCAAACAGCAGTGCATAAAGAAGTATTCAGTCAGAAAAGACGGGAAAAAAATGCCTCATCTGGCGTGATGTGGCTTTAGCGGTTACAATATCAGACTTGGCATTTCAAATCCTTTGTAGTTGTCTTTTGCACCATTTGGCTTCTGGCGTCTTAGGTCCCTGCCTAGGGATTGAGCTTGGGCCTGTGACAGGGACAGAGCGAGGTCTTAGCCACTGGACCACCAGGGGATTCCCTTGTAGTGTCTTTTGAATCAAGCCATCCAGCCTTTGATTATCTTTCTTGATTTTTCCATTTTCTTTTTTTTTCCCTTCTTTTTTTGGTGGCGGGGGCAGGGGGTAGGATAATGTACATAACATGATGCCTTGGAAAAACTGCACTTTGAAAATAAGGCGATCCAGATTTAAATCTAGGATCTTAACTAGCTTAATGGCTGTGTGACCTTGGGCAAATGATCTCTAGTGTCCTAATCTGTAAAATCAACATACTGTTTATTAGAAACTGATTTAACAACTACTGACAACACAGCAGCAGGGATGGATCTCAGGTGAATTATGCTAAAGGAAAGAAGACAGATTCAAAAGGCTATTATATATACTATATGATTCCATTTATATGATATTCTGGAAAAGGCAAAACTTTGAGAATCAAAAAACAGCCTTGGGATTTTCAGGGATTGTGGTGGGAGGTGTGAATGTGAGAGTTGGACCATAAAGAAAGCTTAGTGCCAAAGAATTGATGGCTTTTGAGCTGTGGTGTTGGAGAAGACCCTTGAGAGTCCCTTGGACTGCAGGGAGATCAAACCAGTCCATCCTAAAGGAGATCAGTCCTGAATATTCATTGGAAGGACTGATGCTGAAGCGCTAATACTTTGGCCACCTGATGCGAAGAACTGACTCATTGGAAAAGACCCTGATGGGGGGAAAGATTGAAGGTAGGAGAAGGGACGACAGAGGACGAGATGGTTGGATGGCATCACCAACTCGTTGGACATGAGTCTGAGCAAGCTCTGGGAGTTGGTGATGGACAGGGAGGCCTGGCGTGCTGCAGTCTAGGGGGTCATAAAGAGTTGGACACAACTGGCGACTGTACTGTGGTGGGAGGAGAGTGTGACAAGAAAGAAGCACAAGGAAGTTTTGGTGGGTGATAGGACCATTCTGTATCCTGATTGTAGGACGTGGTTGCACAGCTGCATGTGCTTGTTAAAACTCATAGAAACATATGCTGAAAAGACTTCATTTTACGGTATGTAACTTACACCTCAACAAAACATTTTTTACACTACTGACCTTGTTTTTAAAATCATACCCAGAATCTACAATGATTAGCAGTAGAAAATGTCTACTAACACTTACTTAAGCAAAAATATTGATGGTCTTTTCATATATACCTCTATTTTTAAGGTATCTGGACCAGTTACAGATATTAAGATATGCACAGATGAAAATAAATTACAAATTTTCTAAATTATTCTTAGTTGAGGTAAATGAAAACACTTGTATTAGAATCGTGTAGGGGACTTTGTCTAAAGCTCTTATCTACCCCTTTATGCTATTTCCAAAGAAAGAAGAGGGGAAAAGTTGCCAAAGAAGATTCAGGAAAGCTTCCCAAAGGTCCTTTTATCTGTCTGACTGATATTTAGGAATGCAGTGGAATATAATAAATCAAAACTAAGTTTAAAGCCAATGTATTTATGTATTCATTAACAAATGTCTCATTTGGTTAACCAAAAGTGTGTTGGGAGTTAGATTTGAGTAGAAAGCAGAGAGCATTTTTTTTTAATTGGTATTTGCCTTTCAGAGATTAAAAGCTGCTTTGACCCAGCAACATCCTCCAGTTACCAATGGTGATACTGTCAAAGGTCACGGTAGTGGATTGGTTAGGACTCAATCAGAGGAATCTCGACCACAGTCATTACAACAGCCAGCCACATCCACCACAGAAACTCCGGTATGTGTGTTCTTATCATTCATCACTCAGTTTTCCTTAAAAAAAAAACACAGTGTGACTTCAGTGACTTATGTACTTTGAAAAGATTTTTCTGGTCAAATATTTATTCCAAAGTGTATTACAAAAGCCTTAAGAAAAGGTGGTTCAACATAAAAGTATTGATACAAAAAAGAAGTAAACATTTGTTAACTGCTGAGGGCACTCTGTAAATGTCTCTCAGAGTATTTGTATGTTAGTTTAAAATGGCACAGTATCCATCAATAGTATTTAAATAAAACTTTTTTAATATTGGTTGTATTCAACAAGTAATGTATATATGAACCATATTACTGATATAAGACAGTTCTTGAGTTATTACTTGTGAAATGTCACCAAAGTAGCAACTAGGTTTAATAACAGCTGTTTATACTAGAGGCCCGTTTCACTCTAATTTGTGTCTGGCCATTAGATGATTGCCTTTTCTGTATGTCTGCAGGAAAGCATTACTGTATTTTTGTTAAATGTTTCAGAGCTCTATTTAGATCTTTTTCTTCTCTACTTAAAGAATATTAGCATTTAAAAGTAAAACTTTCCAATTAAAGAAACGCAACTGAACAGCAAGTTTAATACTACCTCCTAAGCACAGGTGTTTAGATAACTGTATTTTACCTTTGTGAAACTTAAGATAAAGTGAAATAGTTGTGGTTGTCATCCACCAAGCAACTTTACTTAGGGGCCAAAAGAGAGGAAAAGTGAGTGTGTTCTTTATGTCTTAATTGAGGGTTAGCCAACTGGCTCATGAGCCTAGTGCAGCTCATGGCTGTTTATCTGTGGCTGGCAGGTTCAGTATGGCTTTTACATATTTAAAAGTTTATTTAAAAGAAAATAAATGAATGTAGTTTATTCTCTTGTACTAACTATAGTTTACCTGGATCTCATTTTTATTTATATTTTTATACTTTATTGTATTGGAATGAAGCTCCAGGAGAGCAGGACTTCTATCTGCTCTATCACTAGAATAGTGCCTGTATATTTTTCAGTGAAGTAAAATGACTGAATCAATAGAAAAGGGGAGAGAAGGAAGAATATATGCTTCTAAGTAGCCTCAAATCCTTGTTAGAGGTAGAAATATATATAATTCAGGTTAATTACCTGCAAACTTAAAGATTTCTGCCTATGGTATAGATTCAGAGAATGTAGAAATTTTTGTTTGCCATTTTAAAATATCATTAAAGTAGAGGCAAGAGATTTGTTTTCAGGCTGCTACTTTGGATCATGTGTCTGTGGCCACAAAGTGCTTTCTTTTGCCCTGTTTCTAAGGGTTTATATCCTATCTGCTGTTTTCAGGTGTTCTGTGGCACAATTTTGGGATTTGTGAGAGACATGAAGATATTCTATAATCCTAAACACTGGACAGTATCACTAATGATTGAGGATTTCTGTCTGGCTGATTTTGCAGGGCAGGCAGACCAATCAAAATGAAAATCTAGACACTGGGATTCTACCTACCAGGAAAATGAGCATTAATAATTATATAAACCTGACCCTTAGAAAAAGACTGACCTCAAATTTCAGAAACTGAAGAAAAACTGAATACACTAAAATGTGTATGTACTTTGAACTCCTTTATTTTAGAGAAACCAATTTTTAAAGAACATTTACAGTTTAATGCTATTTTTTATTTCAAAAATAGCATTAGAAACCATGGTTTCCCATAGTGAGTTTAAACAAAAAGTTATTTTTTATTAGTACCTTAATAATTATCAAAGGATTGAATAATAACATAATGTTTGCTTAAAAGTGCACTTGGAAAAATAAAAGACCTCTACATCATCATTTGTACTGATTGCATTTTTTAATTTCTTTGTATTCTCTCTATAAACATGAAAATATTATTTATACAAATGTTAAAGAATAGAATACAGTCCTAAAAGAAATCACCTCTGAATATTCATTGTATGAATATTGATACTGTAGCTCCAGTACTTTGGCCACCTGATGCAAATAGCCGACTCATTGGAAAAGACCTTGATACTGGGAAAGATTGAAGGCAGGAGGAGAAGAGGGTGATAGAAGATGAGATGGTTGGATGTCATCACCACCTCAATGGACATGAGTTTGAGCAAACTCTGGAGATAGTGAAAGAGAGGCCTGACGTGCTGCAGTCCATGGGGTCACAAAGAGTCAGACACAGCTTAGCAGCTGAACAACAACAAAGAATACATTCACTGTGACAGTTAGTGAGAATCTTGGTTTAGCAATGCTTATTTACTTCAAGGAATTTGCTAAACGATAGGGTGATTTGCACACTGCTTCAGAATACTGATGTATACAGTGAGACTTAGAAAATAAAATTAGTACCTGTCACCTTTGCCAGGGGCTTCCCTGGTAGCTCAGTTGATAAAGAATCCAACTGAAGGCAGAGAGCCCGCTTCAATTCCTTGGTCGGGAAGATCGCTGGAGACGGGAAAGGCTACTCATTCTCGTATTTTGGCCTGGAGAATTCCATGGACTGTATAGTCTATGGGGTCATAAAGAGTTGGCACAACTGAATGACTTTCCCTTTGACCTTTGCAATCCTTTACTGCCTCTTACATTAATTTTAATCACTAGGTACAGATATAAAAAGCTTTCATTTGTGTCTGTCATAGGCTTCTCCAGCTCACACAACTCCACAGACCCAAAATACAACTGGTCGTCGAAGAAGAGCAGCTAATGAAGATCCTGATGAAAAAAGGAGGAAGTTTCTGGAAAGAAATAGAGCAGCAGCTTCAAGATGCCGACAAAAAAGAAAAGTCTGGGTTCAGTCTTTAGAGAAGAAAGCAGAAGACTTAAGTTCATTAAATGGTCAACTGCAGGTATGGTGCATATATGTAAATTGTTTTATTTACTTTTAATAATTATGAACACACATTTTCCTTATTTTTTCCTAGTTAGCCATCCAGACATTTTAGCGGACACAATATTGGGTGTGTATGGAATCTGTAGTAAAGTGTAGTTTAATAAACCTATTTGAATACCAAGATGGAGTAATAAAACTTTCAATACTGATATAGTGAAGAAATTTTTAAATGTGTTTACTTGCGTAGTACAAAAGTACCTAAACTATCTGGTTTAAACTTTATAAAGTTATGATATAGAGTTCAACAGAATCTTAAACTGTAAAATATTACTGGTACTTCACATTTCTTATTTTTTGGTTCATGTCACAACTATAGAGTTGGTTCAGTTTGCAGTTTTTGTTTTTAAATTCTTTTGTTCTTTGAATTATAAATTTTGTTTTGTTTGTTTTATTTAAAGTGAATATAGTGCTCGTGAAAGGTGCCAGATTGACAGCTTTGGAACTGAAGGACTAATTACCCACAGAACAGGTACAATATGGCCAGCGGCAGTAGAAGTCATTCCATACTGCCCTGCCAGTGTGCCTCAGATACATTTCTTAGGAACCGTATGTGGTATAAAGGTTTTAAGGCTCCTTCCTATTCAGTCTTTGGTAAGATTTTCAATGATGGTATTGGGCAGCACTGAGTCTTATTTCCTTCCTTCTGTTTTTTCTTCCTTTTTTGTTCTTGTTTTTAATGTTGTGAATATTCTCAAGTAAAATCTTCGAAACTACCAATTGATGAGCATCAATGAGAAAAATTGATGAATTGATGAATTTAAATTCATTATGAATTTAATGAATTGTGGTTGTTACTATTGGTCGGTCCTCTGAGCTGTCCGTTCCTACGTAAAAATTAATCGTGAGTGATGATGAGACTGGCTCTCATCTTACATCTTTAAAGATGTCACCAGTATCAATGTTTGTTTAAATGCTTAGGTAAAAGCTTTCTAGCTTTTTTAGCTCCAGGCATAGCATTTCACCTAATGTAAATTTTAATAACTTAATACTTTTTCATATGTGAGACAGACATCTTTTAAAACTCTGTGTTGGGCTTTGAATATTGACATGTTAGCTTTAGAACAAATAAACTATCTTGTAAAACTTACTTTTAACCATTTCAAATAAAATTAAATATGATTTTAATTTTACCATATCACAGAGACTTCAAATATGTACTTATATACTAGGATATGTTAAATAATGTATTATCTGATAAATAAATTCTTCTTCAGAAACTATTTTCATAATTTTTAAAAAAAAACTTCTGAATTTTTTTCTTTTAAGTGAAACAGATTATAGATACAAATTTATGTACTGTAAAAATGGTTATCATATTTCTCTGAATATTAACTATCATTTAAATGTTTGAGTAGTCATATTAATACATTTAACAAAGTGATTTAGGTGGATCTATTCTTAAACTAACAAAATCATTCTTCTGAATGACTTGGCTTCTTAACAATTGCATGGTATTAAAAATAACATTCTTTGTTAGCCTCAGTTGTCTTACCCATGGAATAGAGATAATAATACTTGCTGGTTCTCCTGCTCTGGATTGTTCCATACATACATCAAATTAGAATTTTTGCAGACATTTTAAAATATGTTAATTTTAATAGGATAAATTTATCAATATTTTCTTTCATAATTTGGCTTATTATGCCTTTTTAAGAAGTGAAAATGTTTCAAAACTATACAGTGGTATAAAAACATATGGTATTATTCTCAAGGTACCAGACTTAAGGTTGGGTCAGTTTTCTGTTTTGACCCAAGTTATAGTAATATTAACACCTTCTAATAAGAGCGTTGTTCAGTGGCTAAGTCATGTCCAGCTGTTGGTGACCCATGGACTGCAGCATGCCAGGCTTCCCTGCCCTTCACTCTCTCCCGGAGTTTGCTCAAACTCATGGTAATCATATTGCTATTTCCTTAATTATACTGCAGCCCTGGTCACCACTCTGAACACCAACAGTGCTTTATTATTTCAGAAAACTTTGGAGAATTCAGTATTCACAATAAATGTAATATTTACTTCATTAATTTAATGTTTTTTTCCACCATCCGAACTATATAAAATATCATTATTGTAAAATGTGTTACATTTTTATGTTTCCTAATTTGAGTAGGAACTTCTTGATTGGAAGAAGAAAGGCAAGATTTATCACCTAGGTAAAAGTTAGCTAACATTTCAGTTTTGAGGCAAGCATGAAACTTTTAAAAAGAAGTCAAAATCAAGAAATCACTAAGTTAAACTCTACAGTTGAACATAACTAGTTAATATCTCAAATTGAAACAGAACCAGTTTTTTTTTTAATTGAGGTGTTGATATATAGTACATAATTACATGTTTCCATGTACATATCATGATTCACAATTGTTAAAGGTTATACTCCATTTACACTTACTTTATTCCTTGTGCTGTACAATATGTCCTGGCAGCTTGTTTATTTTATACATAGCAGGTTTTTAAATGTTTGTTAATATGCCTGTGCTGGATCTTAGTTGCAACATGTGAACTCATAGTTGAAGCATGTGGGCTTTAGTTCTGTGACCAGGGATCAAACCCTGGGCGCTCTACATTGGGAGTGCAGAGACATAGCCATTGGACCACCAGGGAAGTCCCTATATATAGCAGTTTTTAATCTCTTTATCCCCTCTGTCTTGCCCACTGGCAAGCACTATTTTTTTCTCAGTATCTATTTCTTTTTTGGTTGTTCACTATATTCACTAGTTTTGTGTTTCAGAACACAGATATAGGTGATATTATACAGTATTTGTCTTTCTCTGATTTATTTCACTAAGCATAAAAATCAGTATTTTAATCATTAATAATTGAGGGATGAATAGCATCATGGTTAGAAAGAAAGTGTTCTTAGTTTTAAAGATGTATACCAAAACATGGATATAGGTGAAATGATGTGTTATCAGGTATTAAAAAAAAAAAATACAAAAGGTCCTTCTGAATATATTAACCTGGAAAATGTCTATAATATTATGGGCAAAAAGTAAATTGCTTGGAAACAACCCAGATGTCCATCAGTAGATAAATTGTGGCATATACAGCCAGTGAAATATTTTCAGGCATAAAAAGGAGTGGAAAGTACATGCTATAATGTGAATAAATCTCAAAACATTATGCTTAAGTGAAAGAAATCACGAAGTCACATACTATATGACTCCATTTATATGAAATATATAGAACAAATTAGTCCATAGAGACAAAATGCAAACTGGTAGTTTCCAGAGACTGGGGGGAGGAAAAGGAAAATAGGAAGAAACTGGTTAATGGATAAAAGGTTTTACTCTTGAATGGTCAGACAGAGGGTGGTGGTAGCACAACACTGCAGATGTGCAGATGTGTACTAAATGCTACTGAATTTTTCTGTTTAAAATGGTTAATTCTATATCATGGAAATTTCACCTCAACAAATCACTCAAAAGTCACATATTAAAAATGTATAGCATAATTCTTTATCACTAATGAAAACCTTATAGTTAAATATATAAATGTGTAGGTATGGAAATCAGTATAGAAATGAATCTTTAATAGAGGTAAAATTTTAAGAATGACATGTACTAGTTTGTAACATTGATATAGGGGGTTTGGGAAGAAAGGGTACTTCAACTATGACTTTCTCTATTGTTTCAAGTGGATATGTGAATTTTTGTTGTTTTTTTACTTACATGTCATATAAAATAAATTTTAAAAAGTAAGTGACACATTCTAGTTTTTAGAATATGAAGAGTTAATGTGCTTATAATAGATTCTGGAGAAAAATTTTCAGTCTGCCAACAGCAAAACTGTTAACTGAAGAACAGAATGACTTGTAAAGAAAATTGAATGTCAAAGAAATAATTAAACTCTATTTTATGTGAAAACATTCATCAATTCTACATTTCCTTAATTATTCTTCATGTGACATACAGGTTTAGCTGATCAGTGTAGTGTGCAATAATGACCCATGGTTACTTATATAAAATAAAAGGTTTAGTGAGTGTGAGGTATGGCTGTTCATATTTTTACAACATATATATTAGGTTTTAAGAAAATGCTAATTATTCAACCTTACTGCCCCATTCACTGAATTTAATTATAGTTTAGCTTTCTAGAATCATTGCTTTAAAAACAATTTCATCAAATTGTATTAGAGACATTTATGGTACTTTAGACCAAGAATTGGATGCTGTTGGTTATAAACTATTAGATTTTCAAAGGTAATATATGATTTTGTCTTTTACTTGAAATGGTTTTAACCCCGTTATGTCTTTGTCTTTCATATACTCATCTTGTGGGTTAGTTTTCAGTTTAGAATTTCAGCATTTCCTTTATGAACAAAAGGCAGACTCATAGGAGCTCCTAACAATTTGTGATAAAACCTGGAGAATTTGTTGTGGACTTTGCTTATAAAACTTAGGCATGGCAAATGTGTGTGGACTGGAAGCTCAGTAAATTAATAGACGCATTCTTTGATAACAAGATATATGAGGAGTTTTCACTAATAAGTTAATGATATGGAAAAGGTTTTGTTTACTGGTCCATTAACTTAGGGGGAAATGGGATCAATCTTTTAATCCTGGTACCTAAACAGTATTTTACTTTAGTATTTATCACTTGAAATAGAAAGGAATGGCAACAATTGAGAGATGGTATCCAATACCTGTTTAATTCCTGAAAAACTCTAGAACTGTCTTTCTTCTCCACTCCCAGACTGAGCTTTTCACTATATTCTAGAGGGGAAAAGAGTAATCGTAATGCCACTTTCATCTCATGCATTTTATTCTGAGTACTTCTTTTTACCGTTATTGCTCAATCGCTTGGTTGTGTCCGACTCTGCGACCCCATGAACTCCAGCACGCCAGGCTTCCCTGTCCTTCACTGTCTCCCGGAGTTTGCTCAGACTCATGTCCATTGCAGAGAAGGCAATGGCACCTCACTGCAGTACTCTTGCCTGGAAAATCCATGGACGGAGGAGCCTGGTAGGCTGCAGTCCATGGGATCGCTACAAGTCAGACACAACTGAGCGAATTCACTTTGACTTTTCACTTTCATGCACTGGAAAAGGAAATGGCAACCCACTCCAGTGTTGTTGCCTGGAGAATCCCAGGGACAGGGGAGCCTGGTGGGCTTCTGTCTGTGGGGTTGCACAGAGTCGCACACGACTGAAGCAACTTAGCAGCAGCAGCATGTCTGTTGAGTCAGTGATGCCATCCAATCATCTCCTCCTCTGTTGCTCCCTTCTTCTCTTGCCCTCAGTCCTTCCCAGTATCTGGGTCTTTGCCAATGAGTCATCTTTGCATCAGGTGGCCAAAGTATTAGAGCTTCAACATCAGTCTTTACAATGAATATTCAGGACTGATTTCCTTTAGGATGGACTGGTTTCATCTCCTGGGCTGTCCAAGGGACTCTCAAGAGTCTTCTCCAGCACAGTTCGAAAGCATCAATTCTTCAGTGCTCAGCCTTCTTTATAGTCCAGCTCTGACATCCATACATGACTATTGGCAAAACTATAGCTTTGACTATACAGACCTTTTTTGGCAAAGTGATGTCTCTGCGTTTTAATATGCTATCTAGGTTTGTCATAGCTATTCTTCCAAGGAGCAAGCATCTTTTAATTTCAGGGATGTGGTTTTTACTAGTGTTAACTAAAATCTTCCCAACCCTTTACCTCCCCGTCTGTCAAACTCATAGAATAAGAACTATTTTAGAGATCAAATAAGAGAGGGAATAGAGAAGTTAAGATACTTAAGCTACTCTTCACAAAAATCAATGATTACAGCAATGAGAAATTCCCCAAAGAAGAAACTATCCAATATTATTTCTTTAATTTGGGGGATAGCGGCTGAACTAGAGAGTCAAAGATCATGAATTTTTGGAACCTGATCATCAATCTGTGGCCAGATATCAATGAAACGTTTTGATTGGTTAATCCGTTAACTATCCTGTCATATTAAAAAGCACAGACATTACTTTGCCAACAAAGGTCTGTCTAGTCAAGGCTATGGCTTTCCCAGTAATCATGTATGGATGTGGGAGTTGGACTAGAAAGAAAGCTGAGCACAGAAGAATTGATGCTTTTGAACTGTGGTGTGGGAGAAGACTCTTGAGAGCCCCTTGGATTGCAAGGAGATCCAACCAGTCCATCCTAAAGGAGATCAGTCCTGGGTGTTCAATGGAAGGACTGATGTTGAAGCTGAAACTCCAATACTTTGGCCACCTCATGAGAAGAGCTGACTCATTGGAAAAGACCCTGATGCTGGGAAAGATTGAGGGCAGGAGGAGAAGGGGACGACAGAGGATGAGATGGCTGGATGGCATCACCAACTCAATGGACATGGGTTCGGGTGGACTCTGGAAATTTGTGATGGTCAGGGAGGCCTGGCGTGCTGTGGTTCATGTGGTCGCAAAGAGTCAGACACGACTGAGCAACTGAACTGATCCTGTCATTATTTCATCAGTCTGATCTACTTCAGACAAATTATAAATATATATATATATATATATATATATAATTCATGAGTATGTAATTAACCTTTGAGTAGATACAAATAGATTAGAGCAGTGGTATAGACAATGCCAAACAATTACATTTTCTCTTAGACCATAATTGTTTCTTCAGCATCTGCTTTATCTTACCAAATACATTTTACTTTGAACCCTCCCCCCAAAAAATCAGTAATTGGTCACATTTGAATGGGACTTTAATGTTTTCAAAATGTTTCATGTCTCATATTTCATTTCATCTTCAGAATGACCCAGAAAGATAGTTAATATATTCTGCAAATAAACTAATAACAGACTAACCAGAAAGGTTTTGGAGGCTGAAGCCAGTTATAATCAGTCTAAAATAATCCACAGATATAGAGGTATAAATATTTCTTTTTTCATTTAATATTAAATCTGTTTATGGCTTAACATTTATTTCTTTCAGATTCACTATGTCTTAAGCAAACTGGTTCTGTTATGGCTTTAAGTCATGATTTATGGAACTGCCTTATCTAAATACTGTCTGTCTTTTTAAGTTCTTTCCTTTATACATATAACTGTGACTATAATTCTTGAATGTTTCATTTAATTTGTTGAATTTTCTGCATTTGTCACAAATGATTTTAAAAATACTGGCCAGGCTTTGGCAAACTCTTCTAATTTTGCCTAATGTAAAGGTTAAATACCAGGATAAGCCTCCTTTTATCAGCTCCTACCTGGGATCTGATCTTGACCATAAGCATATGCTTACACTTAGGACTCTCCAGCTCAACTAAATCCATTTCTTTAAGGTTTGGCCTCTATTATCCAACTGTGTTTGCTTTGCAGTATTTAATTCTTTGCTAGCAACCATGTCCCATTTGCTGCTTTCAGTCTAGTGCTGATAACCAGTTTTTAAAGAAACTGAGTGTTAGGATACAATAAAATACAAACTATTGATTTAATTTAACCTTTTGATCAAAAATCACTTGAGCTTCAGGATTACCATTAGGAAAATCTCTAATCATTATGAAATATTTTAGATCAGGATGATGTAAAAGATAGGACTAAATGTGTATTGAGCACACCTTGAGTTTGTTGGGGTTTTTTTCCTTACAATTTCTGTCATTTAAAGGTGTAGGGGGGGAAATTACATTATTTGCATTTTGGATAAAGAACAGCATACTTGTGTACTGTATCAATTCAGTATATACAAATTATAATATTTAAACATTTTTAAATTGCCTCCTCTCTTCCAGTTTTGCCCCTGATTCGATTAAATTCAGTTAACACAAATATAAGTTGTGAAAGTGTTAATCGCTCAGTCATGTCCAACTCTTTGCAACCCTAGGGACTATATAGGGTCCTAGCTCTTCTGTCCTTGGAATTCTCCAGGGAAGAATACCAGAGTGGGCAGTCATTCTCTTCTCCAGGGGATCTTCCCAGACCAAGTTTCCTACATTGCAGCTGGATTCTTTACCAGCTGAGCCACCAGGGAAGCCCTTATAACAGGAATCAAATACCTTCCCTCTAAAGTCCTTAATGTTCATTACCCATTTTTAGCTAGTGGCATCTTTATATTTGTTCGCTTGTTCATGGACCAAGTAGTCTGATTAGATGAACAGCCATAATACCATCAACTGTTAGATGGAATATCAGTTTTTGTATTCAAACTTATCAGTTTCAAGCCTGTCATTTTAAAGAGAGATTCTGAATATATTTTTGAGTGCATAGGAATATTGTTTCAGTGGTTAACAACCAGAATTTTATTTAAATCAAACTATTTTGTATCAGATTATCAACTTGCGACTGCTCAGGAATTTTATCTAATGCATCACCTTCTTTCATAATATGGTTTATGATGAATGTCCATATGGAGTATTTAGTTGAGAAGGCATTTGTGATTTTTTAAAATTCTGTAATTGCTATTAAGTATGTCAATTTTCCTTTTCTAAGAAAATGAACAGTGTGACTATGTAGTGAGGTTGTTGACAAAAATAATGAAATTAGAACCACTGATCAGTTGTATATTATTTAAGCTATTTCATTTCACCCTCTCTGATGTTTTTTTTACCCACTGGAAGTAAATTTTCGAGAAGACCATGGTAATTCAGTGTACTCAGTTTATGCTAGGCCATGGGCTGTGATCTGGGGATATAGAAAGCAAGGTGATCCCTGCCCTTGAGAAACCCCAGTCTAACAGAGGTGGCAAATAAGTAAGCCAAAAACAATCCAGTGTGATAAGTGCTGTGTAAATATACACACACACACACAAACACGCGTAGGTACATATATATAAATATGGCTGTGGAAGCACAGAAATGAACACCATGTGTATTTAAATTGTACTGAGTTGACTTTTAAAGATAGTGAAATAATTAACAAGGCAAAAAGGAAAGGTTTTCTAGATGGAAATAACAGTGTATATTTAGTTAGCCATACAAAACTTCTATTTATAGGTCAAAATGATTAAATATTATTTAATAGGTTCAAACTAATGAGAAGGGTGGTCACAGGTACTCGATTATAAAAGATTGTGTATTCTCGACTAAAAATACATATCCAGCCCTATTTCATATTAGAGAAATTAATGAGAGAAACTTGTAAATGGGGCTCTCAAAATCAAGCTGAGAGCAGAAAGAGGAAGAAACATTTTGGATTATATATGTTGGATTATTCATAATATGGTGTCTCATCAATACTGTCACTAATAGAGATAATTAGCAGTACTGACACTAATTACTTCAGTATTCCTTAGAAATTAATTTTCTAAATAACAGCTTGTTTTTTAAAGCAAAACTTTAAACCGTTTTCTTTTTTACTTTAATCACTATACACCCATTCTTGTCTCAAATACAATGCTCTAAACATAATTTAACCTTTTTTTTTTTAATGGTTCAGAGTTCTTGTAAAGCATTAGTTTTTGCTTTGTGCTTTAATACAGCATTTATAGTTCATTGTTATTGGGGTGTGAGAACTGTTTGACTCAACAAACTTGCCTTTGGATTACTGAACTTTAATTCTTTTGATCTTGTATGTTCACTTAAGGAGACCTAGTGAGTCTAATCTAAATTATTTTACATTTAGCTTTCTAGGTAAGAGATTTAGGGATGGAAAAATAAGTGCTTGAGCTTTTAAAAGTACACCTTTTTGCTGTATTTCTTCATTTAATTTTGGGTTCATGGATGAAATGTGAATAATTAATGTAAGTCCAAATAAGTAGAAATATTTTTAAGTTAAGATTTTTTAATGTTATTAATCTGTTACATTCATATTATTTGTAACTTGAGTATTGGTAATTATCACTGATGTATGTGTTAAGGTTTGAGGGGTGATCCAAAGGAATTAATCTGGCTTTCTCAACTTGGAACTTTTACATAGAATCTACCAGATTATTGCATCCAAAACAAAGACTGAACTGCTCATTCTGTAATAAGGAGGACAAATCATCATTGATTTATCAGATTTAAATTCAGTTGTGTACAAATGGCCTAGGTCAAAGGCAACTAAGCCATTTAGACATTACATCTACTTTCACTGGTTCCATGTCCAAAAACACAGTGCCTTGCGCTGTACTTCAGATAGCTGTGATTCTCCAGTTATTGTGTTTTCCCCTATGGAGATTTTCCTAGTTTTTAGAATGCTGTTTAATTAGTTTCCAGGATAAATTTTTTTTATTTCCAAGTGAATAGAGTCAGTGAAATTTTATCCTGACTCCTTTGATACTTCTAATTGTTCATATAATCAAAAGAGCGTGTATCATATGTAAAATAAAAATACCTTTGATAGGTAACCTGTGTAGTATATAAGCAGTTCCAAGGCAAATGATAATGTAAAAAACCTTGAAATACGCTATCCAGTTGTGATTTAAATTTTTATGTAAGTTGCAAGTTTTATGTAAATATTAAAATATAAAACCTAATGTGTAATGATTAAATAAATTTAAGCAGCATATTTTGTTTATTCCTCAGTATTCTTTTAAAGATATCCGATTTTCATATCTTAATCTTCACTTGTTTTAAACAGTGAAAATTGTTTAATCTGATGCTGGTAAGGTACATAAGTTGTTTCTTCTCCAGAGTGAAGTCACCCTGCTGAGAAATGAAGTGGCACAGCTGAAACAGCTTCTTCTGGCTCATAAAGATTGCCCTGTAACCGCCATGCAGAAGAAATCTGGCTATCATAGTGAGTAATGTTCCATTAACTATAGCCTTAGGCTATATCAGTGAAATACTGCCAGAGTGAACAAGCTACCATTAAAAAAACGGAGACAGCACTTCTAATATTTAATATTAAATATCAGAAGTTCTGCAGAGTTATTATGGAATGGAGGATATACTTCTCAGAATCTAGAGTTTTTTAATTTTCCTTTATCTAGCTTTTTCCTATAGATTACTACAGATCAGCAAAATGAGTCAGTTAGTAATTTAAAACATAGTGAAAGTAGTTATGATATATTGTTTATATTTCTCAGAGTAATATTTTTCTTGGATTGACAGGCTGAAACTTCTTTTCCAGCCTCCATTTAGTAATTTTTTTATAATTATCTTTACTTAAGAATCAGTAACAGATCCTATTGTTACAATAGCAGATCCTAGTGTTCTTCTTAGATAACCAGCATTGTGCAGTTTTATTGTTCTGAATGTTTATATTGAGCCTTCTAATTACAAAAAAGACTAAACTAGAACAGTATTTAAATTATCTGCTTGTAAGTTTCCTCTTAAATATTTCCCTTTAAAATTAGGTGGGTTTTTTTCTGTTTTCAGCATTTTAGAGGTTAATTGTGCTTTCCTTCTTGTAATGTCCTTTCTTGATAAGATGCACAATGTTGGAACCAGCTGTTAGTCTTGAATAAATGACCAATTTTGTCCATCGTACACAAATTTGTAACAAATAACATAGCTGGGAATGCATTAGGAACATTCATAATATATAACCCACAGCTTTCATTTTTATGATTTAGTGATATTTCAGGATATTTGTAAATGTGAAGATTGTTTCAACCATATGTATCCACTTCATTTTAATTTGCCAGTGTCAGTAATTCAAAGGAAAGAAATATTTTGTATTGGATGCAAACAGTTCCTCAGGTGCTCACGATAAAACTTAATGGCCACCATCTTTACTTGTAGTCATTGTAAGCAGTTTCATCAGAATGGGCAATATTTTTTAATTTAAAAGATTCAGTAGATTTAGCAACTCTCTATGCCATATATATTTAGAACATTGATTTTTGTCAGTTTTGAGCAAATAAATCTCAGTCCTTTGACATCTTGTCATTTTGACAGGATTGTGAAACACATTGTGGAGTAAATTGGAACCATATAGAATTATGTTTGGGGTTTGTATCAACAATGACTGCTTCGGGGATGAGGCCATTATGGCTCCCATCTGACTTAACAACATAATTTCCTTTAGAAGCTACTGAGTTCAGCATTATGCATACATGATTTTCTTAACAAGAGAGTTCTCCTGAATTTTGATAGTTCAAAAAGAAATATACAAATAATTCTATAAAAGCAGAAGGAAAATTAACTCTTAAGTTGCATTCAATCTATATCTTCTATTTTTTAATCTAAATTTATTGGATAATCCCAACAGTTATATCCCTGTTATCCAGGCAGTATATCTCAGCAAATGCAAACCAGTTCTTTGTTTGAAGCCATAAAGATTTTTTTTTTTTTTTTACTTTTATTTGCATTTATTTTTTGCAGCATTTATTCCCAGGCCATAAGTTTTTGTTTCTTCAGTTTCTTCTGGGATATCTTTTTCTTCTCTGCAACCTCCTCTTCTGGTTTAGGAACGATCTGTTCTTTTTCAGTAAGGATCATCTCAATGTGGCAGGGGGAGCTTACGTATGGGTTAATCTGACAGTGAGCTTTGTAAGTCCTGTGCTGCATCTTGGGGGCTTTGTTCACTTGGATGTGCTCAGTGACCAGAGAATCTACATCTAAGCCCTTAAGTTCAGCATTACTCTCTGCATTTTTGAGCATGTGTAGTAAAAATTCAGCACTCTTTTTGGGCCACTGACCCTGCGTCCAGCCCCACTGTTTGGCCTGAGTACACCTACCAACTCCACCATTGTAACGACGGAATGGCACACATTGCTTCTTTAAAGTGACATCCTTCAGATACTTGGTGGCTTTTCGGATATGCAGGCCCTTTATGGCCTGGGCAGTTTCACGAGTGTTCTTAAAGTGAACACAAAGTGAACCTCTTGATTTGCATGATTTTGTGGGGTTTTCTGGGTCGAGAAAATAGCGCACCATTTTTAAGGGTCACCTCAGGCCGCTTACTGGAAAAAGGTTTGAATTAAGTGTACATGCTGTATCCTCAAACTGACTGAAAATCTAGATTAATAAGTTTTTAGTGAAGATATGCAAGGTTGTGAAAAATGTAAACAAGACATTTTGGAGTTTTGGAACAGTTCCTGTCTTTTTTCCTGTCTAGTTATCTATATAGTCAAATTGATTGACATCAGTATAGTTCTTGCATAAAATTAGTTCTCTTCAGCTCTACAAATTGGATTTTGTAGAAATTTCAAAATTTTATTTTCAAACTTGAAGTCTGGAAAAAAATTTGACTTCTCTGTTTAATAGTCAAGGTAAAGATTGCTTAAGTTTAAATCTCAGAAAAATTGTGGAGAAATTTACAAATACATAACTGTTCATCATATTATAGCACATAGCAACTGCTAACGATAATGAGCTGTAATACTAGTTAGATCTTTCAAAACACTGTGATAGAAAACTAAGGTTTAGAAGAAATTAAGTAATATCACAAAATCTTGCAGGTAAAAGTGACAATATAAAATCACACAGTCATAGGGTCTCTTTTTTAACAATGGAAAGTCCCATATCCTAGGAAACCTTTCAGTCATGGAAAAACCATGACATTGATTTTAAGGGTCAAATAATATAAAACAAGAGTGAAAATATGAAAACATTTTTAATGTTTGGATTCCATGAAGAATAAAACATAAGAATAATCTTACTGCTATTAATTCATATTCTCTAAACCTCTGGGCATAATTAAAATAACAAACATAGTTGTTTCTGTAATCATAAGAGGGAAGCAAAGCTTATTAGACCCTAAATGTGAGTTTATATTTTCATTAATGAAAATATGTATAAACATTAGTGGAACTTCAGAGAATGTTGTCAAACAACTGGTTTCTTTTGGTTTAAGTAGTGCTAAAAATGGCTCTTAGAGTGTAGTAAGATCTCTTGTATCTTTCTATTGTTTGTGATTTACACTAGTAATTTTTTTCCCTTTACCATCTCGAACTGGACATAGGTACAGCTGTATCACATTACAAAGGTCTTTTATACCTAATTTATAAGTGAGTACCTGATTCTTTGTACAGCCTAAAGATTTGTTTTACCTAATTCTGAAATCTTGGAGAAAGATACACCTGTCCCTTATCACTTTTTCATTTTGAGTCCATTGCCCCCATTGTATATTTACGTTTCCTTATACCACTTGTCACAGATTGCTCTATTTCTGAAAGCCGTTATATCCCTATAACTTACATTGAGAGGAAGGACATTTTGTTATCATGTTGAATAGTGGTGAAATAGAGGGCTTTTTAGTGTTCTCTCCAGTTAAACTGTTATTTGCTAGTGTTTTCTTTGAATGCATTATTACTGATTGTGTTTGTTTTTTTACTGTATCTTGACGTCAGATTTTTATCCAGTGGTGCAATTTTGTATTTAAGGCAGATTTATAGAGATGGTGAGATTCTTTCAAAAATGCATGGATTTGAGGCAAAAGTATCAAAATTCTGTAAGGGTTACTATATTTCAGAAAACCCTCAAAAGGAAGGATTATATTTGAACTAAAGTTGTTCTTGCCAGATTCCTCCTCCCTCTATCTTCTACATTATAAATCACTGGGTAAGTCCTGCTTCATGGGGTCCACAGTCTTAATATTTGACTCTCAGAATGAGCACCTGGCCATCAGTAAGCAGGCCCGTATGTATTCTCAGATTTCATAGAAAGCCAGCTTACTGTCATTTCTGAACACTAAATAAAAATTATTTTAATACCAAATGCAAAGTGCAAAAGAACACATCCTGTATAATGCTGTTTTTAAAGTGTTCAAAAATAAAGCTGAACAATACTATTTAGAGGTTTATACCTATCTGGTAAAACTTCAAAGAAAAAACAAGGGAATGGTAAAAGGAATACATATAGGATGGCGATTACCTTTGTGAAGAGAGGAGCCTCCTGGAAGCACAAGTGTTAACTGCAGTCTTTAAGTTGGGGAGCTGAGTTCACAGGTGTTGATGCTGTCAGTTGTCTCATAACTTGCATACACTGTAACTATTTGTGGGTGTTATACAAATGGAATTATTGGATTCTCTTCTGTCAAAATAAGAAAGATGTAGATTTGTTGTTCAAGCCAAAAAATTGGTAGATTTATTTTCATAAATATTTAGAATGCCCTATCTCCAGTTTTATATGGATTTTTATTTGAATCTCAATGCATGCAACTATAACAGCTGGTGGCATTTAGATTCTAAATGCTTATTCTTATAAGAATTATTGCTTATTCTCATGTGTATAGATCATTAGAATCAGGTGTTATATAATCATCCATTGCTGCAGTAGTCAGAATAAATATAGTTCTGCAGAGGGAATTATTTGAAGACATAATTTGTATGTTAGAATTCATTTTGATTATGTATATGGTTGTACATTTTCTAACCTTTTAGTAATAACAAAACCAGTCTATTGGCCTACATGTCAGATGTGTTGCTGGGTGTTTTATTTTATCTATAAGAGACTTATCTCTCAAATCCCTACTTAATTTTCTTTCTTAACACTATTTAACAAATAATTCTTCAGCTCTGTTTTACTGAGCATTGAGGTGTTTCCATGTGCATGCCTGTGCCTTCACTTGGCTTGTTGCAGGCAAAGCTGCCTACTTCATGGCTTAGAGCCACCTTTCAGTTTGACTCAGTTACTGTCATACCAACTTCTCTAAACTGATTCTGTAAAATGCCGTCTAACTTTTTGTTCTGTACATTGACTCAGCCTGATAAATTTTTACAGCTATTCTAAGAAACTGAGCAATTTTCTTTTTTCCACTCAGCTGCTGATAAAGATGATAGTTCAGAAGATTTGTCAGTGCCGAGTAGTCCACATGCCGAAGCTATACAGCATAGTTCTGTCAGCACATCCAATGGAGTCAGTTCAACTTCCAAGGCAGAAGCTGTAGCCACTTCAGTCCTCACCCAGATGGCGGACCAGAGTACAGAGCCTGTGCTTTCGCAGATTGTCATGGCTCCTTCCTCCCAGTCACAGCCCTCAGGAAGTTGATTAAAAACCTGCAGTGCAGCAGCTTTAGATACTCATTAGTGACTTCAAAGGGAAATCAAGGAAAGACCAGTTTCCATTTATGCGAAATCTGTGGTTGTAAATTTTTTTTTTTTACTTGAAATTAAATTTGACTCTAAAGTTGGTGTAGCAGCAGTTGATGATCAGACTGAACAAGTTTTTAGTCTCTGGAAAAAGACTGATTTTGCTTTTTTTATAAATATTGTTAGATTTATTAATTTTTCTGTGCTCAATGTGTAAATTGTATTATAATTCATTGTGGTTTACTTCACTTTTAATTTGGGGGTGTTTTAATAAATGGGGGTGTTACTGAATCTCTCTTCCTACTTCCATTTCTTTTGACCACCTCTTAACCCTCAACTATAATGGTAGTTTTGTTATATCATTTATACCAAAGTTCTGCATAGTCCCTATTGACTTTGTAATGTTAACAAGGTCATAAAGCACTAGCAAGAGAAAGAAATTTGCTTTTAATCTTTTTGCCTTTTATTTTGCACATTATGCAAAAGGAAGAACATTACCGAACACTTTTTAAGTGAGTGAAATGTGGTAGAAGACATACAGTGCTTTTATGCACACTCTTAATGAAGACCAGTAATAGTGCGTTTTCTTTTAAGATTTTAAGCAAGCATGAATATTGGAATCCTTTATCATTTCAATAATGGCTGTTTTTCAAGTCTTAAATTCAGTATTTTAAATCCTATGTTTTGAGTCTAACAAAATATGAAGTTATATAAAGTACAATACAAGGTTATCGGATACCTAATAATTTTTTGATATTAGATTTTTGGTTTTGTTTATTTTTTGCAGATTTCAGGTTTCAAACTGAGAAGTTTATGCATAATCAAGTAAGGTATGGTTGCCAGAAAAGCCTAAAAATTACTACTTAGAAAATTTAAGACTGTTTACCCCCATTGTCTTGTACTTGCAAGCTAACTTGTACTTATTCTTGTGGAAGCACTGTCATCTTTTAGTAGCAATTTTGATAACGTTTCTCGTGGGAAAAAATCAGTATCTATCTTTAGAACAATGTAATTATAATGTGGGAAACAAGAGTGAGTGAGAGAGTGTGAGTATGTGTGTATGTGTGTGTCTTTCAATAGTTTATGCCAGCAATCTTTGCTTGAATGTTTAATGATGCCTTCGGTGTGATGCTGGCCAATAGATGGTTGCAATTTAAGATGTCATTACTGTGCAGGCTTGGATAACTAACATTCCATGAGGTAGTTTGTTTCTGATGAGATGACTGTAGGTACACTTTTCTCATTATCCAATCATCTGTGGGATACTGAGTTTTCTAATGTGCCATTATCTATTTTTATTCTGCAGTTACGTTCAAAATACAGTACAATATTTTAAAATAGACAAAATTGTTAAAAATAAAGTAGTAGATGTGTGTAAGAAAACTTTGTAAAATAGTTATGAGTCCTCCCCAGTAGCAACTTCTGGCATTCAAGCAGGATTCCATTATGTAAATATCTGTAACACATTTATAATAAGTTGTGTAGTTTGTTCTGCATCCATACTACACTATTTGCTAAAGTCTCAGTGCCATCTCCTAATGAGACTGACATTTTAAAAACCTGTATGGAATATCCTTGACAATTCAAGGAAATATCCCACCTTGCCTGAGTTCCGAACTGGGAAACATTCAGATTATACAAATGACATTTCAGGACTTTTAAGTATGAAGATAATAGGAATTTTATTGTTTGGCTTATGAAAAATGAGAGCATTTTTGGTTGATAATTCTACTTCTAAAGTTTTTTTTTTTAACTGATTTTATAATTTTCAGGTACTCAATTTCTAATCATGACTTTGCCATAGTAATGCTAAGGAGTTGATCTCAAAGGCACAAAATATGAATTCTGCCAGAAGGCTGTTTTTTATTGTAGTTTGGATGGGTTAGGAAAAGCCTCCGTTTTTCACTCTCCTAGGTCAGTCAGTGCATTTTTCTTAAATTTTATTATTTATGCAAGTTAAAGTTCTTTGGTAACAGGAATTCTTGCAACTGTAAAATAAAACTACATAGATGTAAGAAGTCATGTAAACGGTTAATGAGCTTATTACCAAGGTTAGCAAAACTCATTGTAAATCAGTCTGTACTCAGCAAATAAAAATTATTATTAGTTGTATAAACACAAATTCCATTTTGACTTTCAGGATGTCACACTACTTCTGTACCTTGCATTTTGAGTCCTTATATTTGCAATGTTACACAAACTGTACTATTTTCTTTTATGTGCAGTTTGCATGAGTAAACCATCAAAGAATAAATTCTATCTTTAAATTATGTTCATAATTTGCTTGTTCTTACCTGTCTTTCCTAAAGTAAGATTACTTGATAATGATGTTTTTCTCCTTCAGAAAATGCTTATTACCTGAGAAGAACCTAATATTCTGTTTCTTGTGATAAAATTAATTTCTTCTCAAAGGCCTTTCAGCTGCAGGGTCACTCAGGCCTCTTTCTTCTTCTCTGCATTCACTTTAAGCCCTATCCATACAAAATGAACCTTTAATTTGTCTCCAGCCCAGAATATTCCCTTACCCACACAGAGAGTTACTACACACAGATGCACCAGCCTTTGGTTTATCTTGGTAACTGCCTGCCAAAACAACTCCATCTTTCACTCTGAACTGTATAATCTTCCCTTACCCTACCTTCAAACACACTGCTCCCATAATGTTTCATAAATCAGCTGTTAATGCCATCCTTCCAGTTGCTGAAGTCAGAACAACCTTGCTCCTCATCATTGATTCCTCTCTCCTCACCACTCACATCCAACACATCAGGAAATGCTGTTACTTTACCTTCAAAATAATACAGAATCCAACCACTCATCGTTTCCAGTGCTATCACCCTGATCTGTGCCCTCATCGTTCCTCACCCAGAGCACTGTATACCTTATACCCACCTCCTTTCTTTCACCCTGTCTGCTACAGCCCATCCTCAATACAGGAGTGCCACTGAAGCTTTCCAAACACGTATCAGGTTACGGCACTCCTCTGCTCCAAATTCTAGAGCGGCTCCTCATTACATTCAGAGCTGGAGCCCTTACAGGGGCCTGCAAGCTCTGTTCCCCCAACTGCATCCCATGATGTCTCTGGCCTCGTCTCCTGCCACACTGGGAGCCCTACTAGGTGTCCATTTTTCTTCTAGGCACTTGGTATACACTAATAGCCAAAACTCAAAAACCGCTGCTTTGGGGAAGTTTACATTCTAAGTGGGGAGAGGGCTTTGGGGGAAACACAGCACAGTAAGTATCAGTACATCATCTTACTATGTTATAAGAGAAGCCGTACGTGCTAAGTGAAGAAACCGACATAGCGGTTGTGCTGGAGAGCACTGGAGTGAGGTTTCAGTCTTCTCTCTCAGAGCCAATCTGAAAAGATACAAAGAAACACGTGGTGATTTTTTAATTTAAGGTATACATTTCATAAATGTGCTTAATCTAAGGTGCATGATATCAAAGACTTCATGAAGACAAACTGATGTTTCTGCAACAAAGTTTGACTAATGATACACTGAGAAACTACCCATTTGCTTTGATTTATTTCAGAGGACAGGAAAGATAAGTAAATTCCACAGACGAGTTTAAGTGTAGATTTGCTCCTTCTCCATCTCTGAAACTATAGTTTGATGTTTGACAATAATAACTTATTTGTGAGAATGTAATTATGAGAGAATCCTATTTACTGCTGGGACTTCATCTTATAAGAATATATATATGTACACACACACACAGACATGTATACACTAAATACCTACAGAACAGTTATCAAACCAATTAGAAGAAAAATTTAATCTGATGTTTCTGGATTACCTTGACCAGAAGATAATACTTCTGAAGCAACTAAAATTATTACATTTTATGTCTGATATAATTAAGAAAAATCACTTCTTTAAACTTTCAATAAATACAAATACATTTTTTCTGTGATCCTCATACTTTTTTAAGTGAAGGTCTTTCTATCCATCTAAAATTAGACTGAGAGTTGGGTTTTCACTGAAGCAAAGTATTACGATCCTTCTGTGTGGGAGGAAAAAAACTCACAAAAAGTAGAATGAGGATTTTTCTGAATAAATAGTTCTACCATTTAAGTAAATGGTGAGTTGCCAATTATACATTGCCATAGAAGAAGTAAAATTAATGGAAATGTTTCCAGAACTAAACATGTATTAGTTCTGAAATAACCAAGGCCATGTGACATTGGAACCTACAATAAAAAATATTAATAGTTTTATTCTGTTGTAGTAGTCCAAGGCACCAAATATTGTAAAATTTTCAAAAATGTCATAGTACGCAGACTAGAAGAGTTGTGTTATTAAACAGTGGGCCAGTGAGTTGTATCTTTTTTTCCTCAAATGGACGTGCGAATTTTTCCAATGAGTATGAGAAGAGGATGGCATTAGCACACCATTGTCATGGTTACGGTGCTTCTCTTGCTTCATTTTGCGTTAGATTTTACATGTAAGAAATAATTCATTGAACTAGAACCATAGTTTTATCATTCATTACCTCAGTTATTTCGGAAAGTACTTATGATTATGAATTTCATTTTTAACTATCAAGTCAAATAAAGGTAGTTTTACTTTATTCACTTAATTTTACAGTAGGTTTTGCTTTCTATGAAAGTAGACAAAAGAGACTATTCCCTCAAAAGAGCTCTTTTTAAAATTATTTTTGCTTTAATGATTTTTTAAAAGCATGTAAGTTAAGAAATGTTGTTTTCCATAACCTGACACAAAAAGTATTTAAATGAAGTATACTTAACAGAATTTAAGATGATAGAGTTGTCTGAGTTTCTCATAACTGGAAGGAAAGAAATGCATTATGTGATGCTTGAGAAAATGCAAAAATCTGTCACTATCATTATCCTCAAAAAGAAACCCTTTTGCACAATACAGTATTAATTGCTAATTTTAATTTTTTTCTCACCAATACTTTTTTTAAATCTCCCATGTAATTAAACAGCTAAATTTCTCTATTTTTAGGAGATGTGCTTGTTAAACTTCTATTAGTAGGGTCTAATAATATCAAAAATAAAATGAGTTAGGTAATATAGCTATCAGCATAATTAATTTGCGCATTTAAAACTTATTCAACAGATAATTATTGACTTTCCCCAATTGCCAAATTTTTAGCATTACATCTTAATCTGTTCAGCTCAGCTAATGGATTCTGAGGTAGTTTCCAACATAGAGGTAATCTGCTAAATTATGAACAATCATATCAATAGTCTAAAGTAACATATTGCAAACAAAGATCTTCAGATATTTTTTGTGACTGAAGATCAAAACTGGAAGTTCTTTTTATGGACTAGAGATTATTTTTCACAAGGTAATATTATATGAAAATTTTGAAAATATCTACTTCTATTGTCATTTTCATTGTGTTCTATTTTTCTGTAGAAGTTATATAAGTGGCTCAAAAGTAGTAAGTGCTTGAACATATTAACAATCTGAGAAACTGCATATTTGTTTGCTATAACTAATAGTGCATAGGTATGTATAATTTTAAATCATTCATCATTTAAAAATACTTTAATCTCTTGCTTAAAATTTTCCCCCAATTTTTTTCTGAGTTTCTAACATAATATTAATTTAGGTGTCTCATTTCTCTTGCTGGTGAAAACACTTATGAATATTGTCCCACTAAGTGAAGTACCTAATAAGCACAGACTTTGCACTGAGGTGTTGGAGTGTAGGAACCACAGAAAAAATAAAGACCAGGATCTTACCATCAAGGAGAATCCATTTGGAAAGACAAAATATTTGTTACATCTATGACAGGAAATGATCAAAATCCACAACTTCTGAAACAGGATTTTTAAGTTCACAAAAGGAGGCAAACCATATTATATTTGAACTTCACCTTAAATTATGAATGAGATGGGTAGAAAGGAAACAAAAGTAACAACAAAAGACTACATAAATGTGTTATGTTTATAGGACAATGGAAAGGTGGGAAGAAGAAGGTTAGCAATGAGCAAAACTGCAGAGCTAGAATAGGGCTAGTTTATAGAGGGTCCTAAGGGATTTAGACTAGAAAACAGGCAACTAACTATTGACTTGGCTTAAAAAGTGCACAGTAGAAAGGCTGGCCCATGTGGCAGTCAGCCTACAAATTGCACTAATCCAAGCATGAGTTGTAACCAGCACTAAGGGGAGAAGAGCCAATTCAGAGCAAAAGGAATAGAAATCCCACTCAGCCATTACAAAGAATGCCTGCAATCCAGGATATCTGGGTTCGATCCGTGGGTCAGGAAGATCCCCTGGAGAACAGAATGGCAACCCACTCCAGTATTCTTGCCTGGAGAATTCCGTGGGGTCACTGACTGCAGCTCCTGGGCACACACACGTGCACACATACTCCACTATACAATAAAACAGTTGTTTTTTAAAAGACACATATTAATCAGACAAAAATTAAATACAAAGGAAAAAAATGTAAAAGCAGCAACATACAAGGAAATCCCCATATGATTATCAGCTGATTTTTCAGCAGAAACTCTGCAAGCAAGCAGACAGTGGTATGATACATTTAGAATGATGAAAGGGGAAAACCTGCAACCAAGAATACTACCTAGGTAGGCTCTCATTCAGATAGAACAGAGAAATCAAAAGCTTTACAGACAAGTAAAAGCTTAGAGAATTCAGCACTACCAAACCAGCTTCACAACAAATGCTAGCGGAATTTCTCTAGAAGAGTGGGAGGGAGGGAAGGCCACAACTAGAAATAAAATCACAAAAAGGAAAAGTCATCAGTAAAGAAAAATATACAGTAAGAGTAGGAAATCATCCATACACAAAAATGATAGGAAAACCAAAGACTAGGAGAAAAGAGTACAAACACCAGAAATGGGAATTGCACTTGACATAAAGAGACCAGCAACTTAACCTTCAGATAGATTGAATATCAGCTCATGCAATTCAATATTTTAAATAAAAAAGTCAAAAAATGGGTGGAAGACCTAAATGACATTTCTCCAAAGAAGACATACAGATAGCCAGGAGACATATGAAAAGATGCTCAACGTCACTAATTATTAGAGAAATGCATATCAAAACAAAATGAGGTATCACTTCATACTGGTCATAACGGCCATCAAAAAATCTACAAACAATAAATGCTGGAGAGAATGTGGAAAAAGGGAACCCTCTTGCACTGCCCCTGGGAATGTAAATTGATACAGCTACTATGGAGAACACTTTGGAGGTTCCTTAAAAAAAACTAAAAACAGGATTACCATAGCACCCAGCAATCCCCCTACTGGGCATATACCCTGAAAAAAACATACTTTGAAAAGACACATGCACACTAGTGTTCACTGCAGCACTATTTACAAAACCTAGAACATGGAAGCCACCTATATGTCCATCAACAGATGAATGGATAAAGAAGTTGTGGTACATATATAGAAGGGAATATTACTCATTCATAAAAAAAAGAACAAAATTGGGTCATTTGTAGAGATGAATGGACCTAGAGTCTGTCATACAGAGTAAGTCAGAAAGAGAAAAATAAATATCCTATATTAACACATATGTGGAATCTAGTAAAATGGTACAGAGATGCAGGCATAGAAACAGATGGGGGCAGGATGTAAGGGTGGGATGAACTGGGAGACTGGGATCAGAATGTATACACTACTATATGTAAAATAGATGGCTAGTGGGGACCTGCTAAGTAGTGCAGGGGTTTCAGCTTGATGCTCTGTGGTGACATAGATGGGTGGGATGAATGGGCTGGAGGGAGGCCCAAGGGGGAGGGCATGTATGTATACATAAGGTTGATCCACTGTGTTGGACAGAAGACACTAACAACAACTACACCTCATTTAAAAAAATAAAACCTTATGGGAACTGCAAACCAAAAAACTACATTAGATAACACAAAAAAGAACAAGCAACCTAAACAACTGAAAGATCGTCATCAAATCACAAAAGAACAAAAGAGGGGAGGAAGGAAAAAACACCTGCAAAAAATCCAAAACAAAATGGTAATAGGAACATACGTATTGTATGTATGCTAATAGATGTAAATAAATTAAATGCCCCAAACAAAAGACATAGACTAGCTAATGGATACAAAAACAAGACCTGTATATATGCTGTCCACAAGGGACCCACCCACTTCAGATCTAGGGACACACACAGACTGAAAGGGAATGAAAAAAGATATTCCATACAAATGGAAATCCAAAGAAAGCTGGAGTAGCAATACAAATCAGACAAAAATAGACTTTAAAGACTGTCATAAGAGACAAGGAAGGGCACTACAGAATGAACAAGGGATCAGTACAAGAAGATGATACAGCAATTCTAAACACACATGCACTCAACACAGGGGCACCTTAATATAGAAGGCGAACCCTGACGGCCATATGGGAGCAATGGGAAGGACCACAGCAACAGTGGGCAACAAAGGGACCGATAGGTGAACCCCCAAAACATACAAACAGCTCATGCAGCTCAATGACAACAACAACAAATATGGGCAAAAAAATCTAAATAGACATTTCTCCAAAAAAGATATACAGATGGCCAACAGGCACATGTAAAGATGCTCAGCATCACCAATCAACAAGGCATCACCTCACACTGGTCAGAATGTGTGCATGCTAAGAAGCTTCAGTCGTGTCTGACTCTGCGGCCCTATGGACTGTAGCCTGCGAGGCTCCTCTGTCCACGGGATTCTCCAGGCAAGAATACTGGAGGGAGTTGCCATTTCCTCCTCCAGGGTTCTTCCTGACCCCGGGATTGAACTCGTGTCTCTTGTGTTTCCTGCTTTGGCAGGCAAGTTCTTCACCACTAGCGCCACCAGAATGGCCATCATCAAAAACTCTACAAACAATAAATGCTGAAGAGGATGTGGAGAAAGGGGAACCCTCCTACACTGTTGGTGGGAATGTAAATTGATACAACCATTATGGAGAACAATAATGGACAGTCCTCCTTAAAAAAAATAAAGATGATCTAGGAATCCTACTCCTGTGCATATGGAGAAATCCTTAACTCAGAAAGATACACACACCCCCATATTTATTGCAACACTATCTACAATAGCTAAGACATGGATGAAATCTAAATGTCCATCAACAGAGAAATAGATAAAGAAGATGTGATACATATCCACAATGGATTTTAGCCATAAGAAAGAATGAAATAATGCCGTTTGCAGCAACATGGATGGACCTAGAGGTTATCCTAATAAGTGAAGTAAGTCAGACAGAGGAAATCAAATATCACATGGTACTGCTTATATATATGGGATCTTAAAAATGGTACAAATGAGCTTATTTGCAAAACAGAAATAGAGTCACAGAGGCAAAAAACAAACATGGTTACCGGAGGAGAAAGGGAGGAGGGAGCTATATATTAGGAGAGCAGGATTGAAAAATACACACTACTACACACAAAATACATAACTACTCAGGACCTACTGTATAGCACAGGAAACTCTACTCAATATTCCGTAATAACCTATATGGGAAAAGAATCTACAAAGAATGGCTATATGCCTATGCATAACTGATTCACTTTGCTGCACACCTGAAACTAACACAACATTGTAAATCAACCATACGCCAATAAATTTTTTTTAAAGAACATAAAATGGAGAAAGAACAATCTCTTCAATAAACAGTGTTGAAAAACTGGACAGCCATATGCAAAAGAATGCAGCTGGACCACCATCTTATACCATACACAGAGATGAACTCAACATTGACTGAATACTTGGACATAAACCCTGAAACCGTAAAACTCAAAAACAGGAGGTAAACACCATGAAGTTGGTATTGGGAAACAGTTTTTTGGATTGGATACCAAAAGGCAACAAAAGCAAAGATAAATAGTAGGACTACATCCAACTAAAAAGGTTCTGTACAGCAAAAGAAATCAACAAAATGAAAAGGCCACATACCAAATGGGGGAAAATGTTTGAAAGTCATATATCTGATATAGGATTATCAGATACTATATACTATATAAAGAACTCACACAACTCAACAGAAAAAAATAAATAATAAAGCCTATTCAATTGAAAAATTACATACAGAAGAAAACGGTAAGTTTCACCAGAGATTTCTTATCCAAATAAGCAAGTCTCCTTTGTGTCTCCTTACAATGGCCTGAGAAGACTGACGAATCTAGATTTCTATATTCAGTGAAAATACTTTTCAAAGATGAAAGACAAATAAGGATGTGTTAGACAAGCAAATACTGAAAGAATTTATTAACTTCAGAACTGCACTGCAAGAAACGTCAAAAGAAGTCTTTCAAGCAGTGTTGACAGAAACTTAGATTGACAAAAAGGAAATTTTCTAGAAATGGTTAAAATGAAAGTAAATATAAAAGTTTTTATGTCTAATCACATTTTTCCTAATGTCTAGTCACGTTTACAATGTTGTATTAGTTTCAGGTGTACAGCAAAGTGAATCGTTAACTGTCTAAAGCAAAAATAATAGCAATGTATCATTACAGCATATGCAAAAGCTATACATATGACCACAGTAGCACAAAAGGTGGAAGGAGAGATTGAAATAATACTGTTGTAAGATTCTTATGCTGTATGTGAAGTATATGATACCATTTAAAGATACAGTATGATTAAGATAAATGTTGTAAATCCTAGGTCTACTACTAAGAAAAATGTATAAATAATATTCTCTTTAAATAAATTATATAAACCACAAACTAATATGAAAAAACAATGATAAAAAAATTTCTCATCAGATTAGAAAAATAAATCAGATGTGACCAGGTATTGGGGGAGCATATGAGAATATTAGAACAAGGTGGAAGCATATATTGGTACCATGACTTCAGAGAGCAACTTGATAACCCTTTATGAAGCTGATGACAGCTTCACTTCTCTTGTCTAATTTTCTATAAATGTTTCATAATTTAAAATATAATTTTAAAATAAAATATTAAATAATTTTACTAAGATTACACTGACTTTTTCAGAGTAGCACATTGCCAGTTTTTCACATAACATCATGCATCCGTGTGTGTTTAGTCACATCCAACCCTTTGTGACCCCATGGACTGCAGCCTGCCAGGCTCCTCTGTTCATGGGATTTTTCAGGCAAGAATCCTGGAGTTAGTTGCCATCTCCTTCTCCAGGGGATCCTCCCGACCCAAGGTCTGAATCTGCATCTCCTGCACTGTCAGGCGGACTCTGTACCAGTGAGCCACTTCAGAGGTTCAGGTCAGTTCATTCGCTCAGTCGTGTCCAACTCTGCGATCTCATGAACTGCAGCCTGCCAGGCCTCCCTGTCCATCACCAACTCCCAGAGCTTACTCAAACTCATGTCCATCGAGTCGGTGATGCCATCCAACCATCTCATCCTCTGTCGTCCCCTTCTCCCACCTTCAGTCTTTCCCAGCATCAGGGTCTTTTCCACTGAGTCAGTTCTTCATATCAATGGCCAGCTGGAGTTTCAGCTTCAGCGTTAGTCCTTCCAATGAATATTCAGGACTGACCTCCTTTAGGATTAACTGGTTGTAACTCCTTGTAGTCCATGGGACTCTCAAGAGTCTTCTCCAACACCACAGTTCAAAAGCATCAGTTCTTTGGCGCTCAGCTTTCTTGGTGGTCCAACTCTCACACCTGTACATGACTACTGGAAAAACCATCACTTTGACTAGATGGACCTTTGTTGGCAAAGTAATGTCTCTGCTTTTTAATATGCTGTCTAAGTTGGTCATAGCTTTTCTTCCAAGGAACAAGCGCCTTTTAATTTCATGGCTGCAGTCATCTACAGTGATTCTGGAGCCCAAGAAAATAAAGTCTGTCACTGTTTCCATTGTCTCCCCATCTATTTGCCATGAAGTGATGCCATGATCATAGTTTTCTGAATGTTTTACCTGGGAAGTAAAACCTGCTTTTTAAAACACCATAATCAAATCCCAATTCCTATATGTTGCTTCTTTTGAGGGTATTCAAAATCTTAAACATAGGCAAATATTTACAAGAGCAGTAAATTTGAAACAAGTAGCCAGTGATTTTATACCCTAAAATGCCACTGCTGACCAGCTTTTGATGTATTCAATATGCTTCTGAGATTTTATGTCCTACATTTGTGTGAAATACTCTTTTGGACAGAGAAAAGATGTTGATATAGTACTAGGTCATACTCCTTCAAGACAAAGTAAAATGGACCCAGTTTAAGCAATGTATCTTCAATATATACCAGAACTTCTTTCTGAAACTAAAAGAACAAATGTTTCTTCCCAAATGGAAAGTGTATTAGGAAAATTACATTTAGAAGGAAAGTCAATAGTAAGGAGTGTTTTAAAAAGCTTTTTTCCCCTGATCTCAAGATCAGGATCAGACATGGGGGTGAAGGAGAGAGTGGGATGAATTGAGAGAGTAGCACTGAAAATACACATTACCATATGTAAAATTAGGTAGCCGGTGGAAATCTACTGTATGATGCAGACAGCTCAAATTCGGTGCCCAGTGATGACCTAGACGGGTGGGATGGGGTGGGAGATTGAAGAGAGGGGACATACATATCCCAGTGGCTGATTCAACGTTGATGTATGGCAGAAACCAACATGATGTTGTAAAGCAATTGTCCTCCAGTTAAAGTAAAAAAAAAGCTATACTTCAATAAATTTATTTTAAATGTACCTAACTGTAAACTGGTATATTTATATTCTACTTAATGACTCGCAAGCAGAAGCCACTAAGAAATTCACTACAAAAATATTGTATGGAACCTAATCAATAATGTGAAAATATTAAAATCATGATTTACATGCTAATTACAACTATGTAAAGAGATGCATAGGATAAGATGAAATAAACATATTTAAAGGAAAAATAAATGTTTCTGTTTTCCCAATGATTTAACTTTTTTTTTGAATTTTGAATTTTCTTTTTGGATGTTTGCTGTTTTGGAAGAACTTAAGGATGGCAGCCAGAGATAATGTGGAATGTAATCCTACCTCCTCCAAACACATAAGAATGCTATATATATTTGAAATATTTCAATATACAGCTGAGCTATAAAGCAAGAGGAGTGCCATAAATAAAGAGGACACCCACAGCAGAGAGTTGGATTTGAAGTTACGTGTCCTTGGCAGTGAGACACTGCCCTGGGCTCCCATTATAAAGCCAGAGCCAGGAAAGCATGACACCAATAAAACTAATCCCTGGCAGAAGAACTGATTATATGTCTTTCCAGCAATATCTCTACACTGTAGAGAAGAGCACAGTTTTCAATGGAAGATGGTGATCTCTACAGCAGTCTACTCCTTTGCTTTGGCTACCTTTTTTTTGTTTTTTTCAAGCAAGCAAGGGTTCTATTTGGGGAAACGCCTGTGAGAGAAAAGGTGAAGGAGCCTGATAAAGCTGACCCCTCATAAAATAGAGGGAAGGTAGAGAGGAGGGTAAAGAAGGGTCATCAGGGCCATGGGATTGGGGATGTCCTTGAGGCAGAGTTCACTATCAGAGGGGTCCTAGTGTCCCAGCTACATCCAGTCTTTGGTTAGAAGCAGCCGGTGGGAAGAGGGCGGTATAGCCATAGAGCAAACGTGGCCATGGATTTCAGAGTCAGCGGTGGGGACCCTTCGTCAGTGACGCTCCCTGTACTTGAAGGTCTTTCTCCAGCTCCTTCACTGGGTTGTTGTGAAGATCCAAAGAAAAAAATGATAGGCAAGGACACTGAGAAGAGGCTAAGGTGATTGCTAAAATCTGAATCCTGCCTTCCTGCTTGCGTCTTGATTGCATTTCCCCCCTTCTCTGGCTGTCAAAGATTGAGCATACTCTTCTTCCCATACTGAACATACTGTCATCTTCCAAAGGAAGAAAACCAAAAGTCCCATCAAGTTACTACATCCAGTTCAAAGGCCAGGGCTGATGCAGCACACACCTCTCTCTGAGATCTGGATTTGGCTCTGTGTGACCTCACAACACATGAAATAATGGACATGTTATCTTCCCTCCGGCCCCCCCAACACTCTTACTAAACCACTGCAAATTCAGGAGAGGATAACTACTACCAATACTTCCCTCCAGAAAAAGGACTGCCGGAGGACACACAGCAGTCACTGGTCTGTAGCAACTGTGGAATCTGATGGGACAGGCCTTGTGAGGATTCTCTTTGCTGGCAGTTGGGGAACTTCCTGGATGAGACCTGATGCTACCTTTTCTCTGTGGCCCCTGGATCACCCTTTCCAGAGGTTCTTCCATGTTCTGTATCCTCTTGGGCCACATCATGGAGGGTGTTGTTGACTTCACAGCCTACTTCCTGCCTCTGCAAGTTTTGGGGCCAGAGATTGTTTCAACCTGTTAAAAGCTTTTTAGTCTAGGCTCAGAGATTCTTCTGCAATATAACTTTCTCAAAATCTCAACTGGCTTATGATCTCTCTGTTTCAAGTTAGTGTCATGAGCCAGTAGGCACACCCAATTTTTATTCCAATTCTCAGCTTTCCAAAAACATCACTTTACTACATTAATGTCTCACTCCCAGGCCTCTCTCTCTCTTTAATCACTGGCAGTTTGATGTCATCAGACTTCAGTGAGAAGATTCAATCCTTTGTTGCCAGGTTTATTACTGATTGGCCTTTGATATTCAAGCTTTTTCTTCAGGTCTCTTATTCTTTGGAGTTTAGGAGTAGGTAGCTTCTCAAATCTGCCACTCTAGTCCCCTCAGACCTAGACAAGAGGGACTACTGTCCTCGGCTCCATACTTCAGCGAGTCTCTGAGTCACTCAAGATCTGCAGTCAGCCCTGGTACAACACCAACAGCTGCTCTCATAGCTTACACCATTCAGGCCCCACGAATACATTTCTCTACATCTCTTTCATGTATCATCAAAACAAAGTAACTACATCAGAGTGACATGCACCTTCGTGGGCTGTCACTGCTGATGTCAGAGATGAACACTAATTTGTAGTGGAGGGAAGATGCAAGTTATGGGAGCAAAAGAAAAAAGACTAACTTGTCAAATCTCTTTTCTGAACATGAATGCAATAGATTCATGTACAAAGTACTACTTCCCAGTAATGTCAAATGCTCATTTTCTTTTCCTGTTCCAATCTGTAGTATTGTCAAAAGATGTACATAGTGCCAGAGAAACATTTTGCAATATTAATAATTCATGTTACTCTTAAATTTGTAAAGATCAGGTCTAGATGCATGCATAAAGTGATGCCAGTTTCCTTTATATCAGCAACTGGATAGACACTGAACACTAAAATTGCAAAAAAATTATAGCAAGAAGATTAACATTTCAAAATACTAAACTTATTTATGCTTATTAATTTGATAAGTTTAATATCCATATATTACAATTTTATTTTACCTTTTCATAGATTGAAAATTTTGCTATTTATGGGAGAAAATGTTTTTGAAAATAAAATAATTTTAATTTTTGATTCTGACTTTACATCTATATAATTTTCCATTTTGATAAAATTCTATTTAAATTTTTATACTTTGAATAATTACTTTGCTTTTAACCCTTTATGTCACTACTGTCAAAAGAACAGAAGGAATGTAAAATCTTACTATATCTATAATTAGTGATTTCATAAAAGAATTATATCAGATGTCATACATTTTATTTCTTAATTTTCTTACTCATGTAATATTATTGACCCAACAAAGACCACCTAAAATATGTGCAATAATTACCTGTCAGGGAACGTTTAACAGGAGGAGTCCTGTGTGCTGTTTTCTATTTCTCATAAATCCTCTGTTCTTATCAGTTCCTGGCAACAGGAGTGAGTAGGAGCATTGCTCCCAGGACTGAGGTCATAAAACACATGCATGAATTTCCTTCAGTAAACATTCTCCTTATGACAAAACTGCTTAGTCACGATCCTCTTTCTCGAGATATGGATTGTCTCCTGACCTTATGACCATTGTTAATCCCTTGTTCCCTTGATAACGTTGCTGTACATTTGGTTTTCTGATCTTTATCACTGTCGAAAGAAATTCCTTGTACAACAGCTTATATATACTCACAGACAGATCATTAAAGCACCCTTGTTCCATCAGAGCTTGGGTCCCCGTGTTGGTCTTTCTCTTTCTCTCTCTCTCTCTCCCTCAGGCTAATTCTCTGGAGCATGGAAACACGCCGAATTCACTTTCTTGCCTGGGCTTTCATGACTTCCTTGAGAGGGCGCCCTATGCCTTTGTGAGCAGTATAAGCCGTGTGTCAAGGGCTTTATTGGTTCTCTGTGTAAACCAGGGAATATGAGCCTCTTTCTCTCTTCCACTTCCTTATCGTCGGACCACCAGGCTCCAGTCCATTAAAGGACCACAACAATTATCTGTGGCATTTTGTTGACTCTCAGTCATAAAAAACAGATTTAAACTACTTTTTATTTTTTCATTATGGAATTATATTTGTTAAGGCAGGAAGGTGGAACATATTTAATATTTTATCTCCACTTATAACTTTCACATATCTAGACAACTGAATACACACCTTTGTGCTCTGACCTCAGACCTCAGAAATGTTATGGGCAAGCCTACCTACAAGGCCTCAAATTCCAAGATTCTCTTTGTTCCCTTTCATTTGTGTGTGCAAACTGGACAATTCTTACCGTCTTAAACTTGCTTATCACCATGCCAAAGTTGGGGGGAGGGGACCCTTGAAAGTCTCAAATCCAACAATTCCATGCATCACAAATGTCATTTCTACTCACAACAAACAATTAGTCACACAGCTTAACCCACCACAAGGGGACTGGAGAGATTTGCTCAGCACATATGATGTATTATTTTCCTGTTTTACAGATGAGGCAATGAAAGTCTAAGAAACCCGGGTCACGTGGTTACCTGAGCAACAGAGTCAGAATTTAAACACAGGCAACTTAGGTCATGAACCTGTTTTTTTTTTTTTTTTTTTTTAACTACTATGCTACACAAATCCCCTGGGAATCTGAAGAAATCGGGTACTGCTCTGAACATGTACAAAATGTGAAGTCAGGGTTCAAGCTGATCTCATACAGTCCTCAGGAATACAAGAAAGCCACACTAATATCTAAGAGTAATTTTCTTACAGTGTTCTGACCCTAGAACTGCACACCCAGCCAAATTATCTTTTATATGTATCAGCATCAACATTACTGAGGAGATAAACATCCAAGAGCCTCTTGATGAGGGTGAAAGAGGAGAGTGAAAGAGCTGGCTTGGAACTCATCTTGATAAAACTAAGCTCATGGAATCCAGCCCCATCACTTAATGCAAATAAAAGGAGAAAAACTGAAGTGACAGATTTTATCTTCTTGGGCTCCAAAATCACTGTAGATGGTGACCACAAGCCATGAAACTAAAGCTATGACAAACTAAACAGTGTATTAAAAAGCAGAGACATCACTTTGCCCACAAAGATCCATATAGTCAAAGCTATGATTTTTCCAGTAGTCATGTACAGATGTGAGAATTGGACCATAAAGAAGGCTGAGCACTGAAGAACTGATGCTTTTGAACTGTGGTGCTGGCGAAGACTCTTGAGAGTTCCTTGGACTGCAAGGAGATCAAACTAGTCATTCCTGAAGGAAATCAACCCTGAATATTCATTGGAAGGACTGATACCAAAGCTTAAGTGCAATACTTTGGCCATCTAATGTCAAGAGCTGACTCTTTGAAAAAGACTCTGATGCTGGGAAAGATGAAGGCAAAAGGAGAAGAGGGTGGCAGAGGATGAGATAGTTAGATACCATCACGGACTCAGTGGACATGAATTTGAGCAAATTCCAAGAGGTAGTGGAGGACGGAGGAGCCTGGTGTGCTGAAATCCATTAAGGCGCAAAGAGTCAGAAATGACTTAGCAACTGAACAACAACTATACATCCAAAGGCACTGGAGGTTCATTTTCTCACCTCTCAGCAGCTTAGCAAGAAGCCCATTTAGCAGGTTTAAATGAGCCCAGTAGAAGAACAGGTTAAAACCGAAGGCTGAGCTCTGGAGGCTCTTTATTAGCCTCCTGAACCAGGAAACCCCACTGTTATACCCACTAAGTGTTCCTCCATCTTCCCTATAAAGTACTTTGGGAGCCTCCTTTCCTGCCAACCATTCCATATGCATGCAGTCCACGTAGGTCACACCAAGATCACCCTTCTATGGAGTAATGGGAGCTCAGGGCACTGAGGCCTTGTGCTACTTCTGTTTTACTTCCCTAAACAATCTTAAGTCAATATTACATGACACTACTGACATATGCACTCATTCAAGACATGTTTTCAACACCTGGGAATCCAGAACGTATGCAACATAACACACATTTCATTTTTTTTTCCTAAAAAAAGAAACCCAGGGGAGGAAAAAGAATAACTTACAAAATAATAAGATTTGTTATACCAAAGAGTTATGAAAACAAAACCAATAAAATGTGTTAAGTCCACATAATTATTGTGAATTTAAGGAGAACTGTTAAGTCTTTAAACGTTATAGGCATAAAAATAGTCATCTGGAACAAAAGCTTAACATGGTTTCAACGAATCTTGAAAGATATGGTGGGGTTATGCCCCCAGCAGAATGAAGCTGTACCAGAATTCTTGGTCTGTTTTGAAGATAGTTGTTCTCAATATCCATTTTTCCCATCCTAAACAGCACTAGAGTCTTTAGTGCTATTTGGCCATCCGGCTACAGATTAATGTGTTGGGCAGGGTCCATTCAGGAAACCTGAAACTATACAAATTAAATAATAAGAATTTAATATAAGCAATCAGTTTAACAGCTGTCAGGGGACCTCCCCGTTAGCCCAAGGCAGGGGACACGGTCCCTGGGCTGGAAGGATCCCACATGGCACTGAGCAACTGAGTCTGTGTGCTACAGCTAGTGAGCCCCTGCATCGCAGCTACTGAAGCCTGTGTGCCCTAGAGCCCACACCCCCAAGAAGAGAAACCACTGCGTACCACGACAAGCAGCCCCACTCACTGTAACTAAATAAAGCTTAATCACAGCAACAAAGACCCAGTGCGGCCAAAAATAAATTTAAAAGAAAAAACAGATGTTGGAAGACTGAAGAATGTGGTGGTAAAACAGAAGTAAATAACTTCAGGAAGAAGCTATAACTCCTAGGGCTTTGGGAACAAAGAGAAGAAATTAAAGTTGTAGAACCTAGAGGTTCAGAGAAAGGGTCTCCCAGAGCTGTGATTCAGACTTCTGCGGTCTGGTTCTGGGAGAGCCAAAAGAAGTAGGAGACTGAAACCAATCGGTGCTTTTGGGGTGCACAACCATTCCCAGCATGACATGAAAACAACAGCCAGCAAATAAAGAAGTACTCCCCTTTCCTCCTCTATCTTCCATCTTCTCCTACCTCCACCGCATTCTCTTTGTGGAATTTATCACGAAGTCAGCTGACACAGAAGAAATGTAGCTTGCAGAGTCCCAATTCCAGCATCAAAAACCAGAATTTAGAAGGGTGGAAATGGATCTGAGAGACATTCAACAGCCGCCCCACTGCTTTTCCCCAGTGTCCCTTGCTGCGGGGAGGATATCTCTGGTTCATCGAATGAATGGAAATCACCTATGCAATTGCTGGGTCATGCCCTGCCCTTGTTCTCTTTCCTTGGGCTATGATGTGCAGGTGGAGGCGAGCCATGATATTCATGCAGATGAGCCAACACCTGGTGGTGAAGTAATAAAATTTAAAGGAAATTGTGGAGCCCCACCGTACATTAATGTAGAAAATGTCAATTCAGCAGATATTGTGAAATTGAGTGAAAAGGTAACAAAACTACATAACATAATAAACAGAAAGTTAGGTGAAAGAGCAACCAGCCCCAACTATACTCTCTGTACAAGGGATGCATATAAAGCAAAAGGAGAGAAGGTTGAAAATGAAGAGATGGGGGAAAAAAATATGGTAGGAAAATGCATACTAATAAAATTGGGGGTGGAGGAACAAAGTCTAATGTATTACATGAAACAAAAAACATTTAAAATAGTAAAAATGTATCAAAAATATGAATAAGCTTTCTATTCTGAACAACACATCACCAAAACATGTTGTAACAAAGTGAACCATGGATAAAATGGATTCCAAGAATTTTGATTTCTTGATGAGAGACTGCAAAGGAATTGGATTTAGAGTATCACACAACCCAAATTCAATTCAGCTTTTGATGTTCCAAACATATTCTCATATTAGGTAAAACAGCCCAGAATTTGAGAAACATACTTGTAATTATTGGGTAATTATAGGAAGCCTTTGTGAGGAGACTGGGTTTTCCCTTAATGGGGTGGATACTTTCATTGTCAAGTCATTCTGGGAATAGCTTAGACCACACCGAATGAAGTTTTGCACTGGAGTGCGAAGTGTCCCAAGAAATGAGAAGCCAGGATCTGGAGCATGGAGATGTCTGGTGTGAGCTACTCATTGCTCAGGTGGGCTGGGAGTGAGGAATGGGCGTCAGGTCAGGAGCCCTGGGAAGATCTGGCCTATTCAGAAGTTTTTTTCTTCTGTTGTTGTTCCTTTGTGGTTCCCCCCTCCCCCATATGATGCTTTCTCCACAACTGCTATAGACCTTTGGGAAAATCTCGATAAGTCTTTTTAAATGTTCCCACCTGACCTCAGTTTTCACTGTGGGTGATGGAGGCAAAGCTGGTACAAGGAGACGCAGCTGAAAGCTCAGTGCAGCACCAGCAGGCTGGTGGCCAGGGACATCAGAGTGTCCTTATGGCCTTGCAGCTCCCCCACCATCTCAGCCCTGTTCAGACTCCCCAGCCAGAGGGCAGTTGCCGCTGGCAGCTGGCTGGGCCCATGTGCTCCGGGTCTGCAGTGTCCTGCCATCACCCCGGCCAGTGAGGCTTCAGGCCTAGGACCCCGTCACCAGCCCACCTCCTACTCCAAGAGGAAAGGCTCTCCAGCTAAGTGCCCGTAGTTCTGGGCCAACACTACTCTTACAGCCAGATTTTATTCTTTATTTGTGTGTGTGTGGGGGGGGGTGGTCTTTAATCACTGTTTTCGAGGAGCTCTTTAAACTGTGTAAAAGTAACTACTTGGTACACAGGGAAGGGAAAAAAGCCCCAAGTCCACCCAGCTGTGGTTCTCAAGCAGAGTCCTGGGTTAAAAACTTGGTTCCCAAGGTCCTTTGGTTTGTTTCTGGCCAACTGCTCCCAAACTGTAGGCTCCTCCAATGTCTGCTTGGGGGATCTTAGGAGATAACGGTTAGTGGGGTTGGGTAGAGAGTTAGACTAAATGTGGAGCCCGTGGGGGTGATTTCAGGACTTTATTAAGCCTGTTTGCCCCAAGGGTCACAAGATGAGGTGGTTTTGAGCTGTCACAGGTGCTTCAATCAAAGAAACACCGGGATCAAGTGAGGAGAGAGATAATGAGGGCTCATTTGGGAGTGGATCAGGTGTTGGGCGGCAGTAAAGGTGGCTGAAATCTGGATGGGATGCTACAAGGTCCCTGCTGTGTCACCCTCACTACTCAGCAAAGTTAAAGAGCATCACACAATGTTGAGTTTGTTTGGAGTTTTTAGGACAGAGCAGAAGGGCTGGAGCTTCACCCTGGGTCTGATCCACACTTGAACCAAGGAGACTGGGACTTGGAGCACAGAAAGCAGTGGAAGAACGTAGTGGAAGTAGTGGAGAGGCTTTCAAATTCAGTTCCTGGAATTTGGGTCCCGTCCAAGTTCATCAAGATTTTCAGAGAAACACAGGCCCTAAGCAATGAAGAGTCCAAGGATATTTTTTATAGTGGCCTCCAAAAATTAGCAGAGGTCTTGGATCACAGAGACCCAGCAGGAAAAGGACGGTACACTCAGGTTATGTGAGGAGCGTTTTAATAAAGGGGCTATGTAATAATACAAAGAGCAGGGCACAGAGATCCTACAAATTCAGTAACAGATGAGAGTCACTGCGAGAGCAAGGACAGTGAGAAGTTGCTGAAACTCAGAGGAACAGAGAGAGCTGTGTTGTGAGGGCTACGTGGGGGAGCCTGGAAAATGCAGTTGAGCGCTGCAGCCAGCCCCCAGTGACCCCACAGGAAGGGAGCAGACGAACAAATATCCCAGCCTCTTTCTCCATCCTCCCTCCATTCTCCTGCCCACTGTCCAAACTCAGCCAGAAGCCAGAGGATAAAGAAACCTGTCCATCCAGTCAACACAAGCCAACCCCTGGGGCGCAAAACAAGATGAAGGTGGGTGGACACTGGGCCTGGGGTGGGGGAGGAAGAGCGAACGGAAGATGAGCTACACAACCCTAGGACGTTAGTTTTCAAGCAGAAATCACAATGGATCTGAAAGGATGCACTTGTACTTACTCTCTCCTATTTATCAAGCATTCTGAACCCCAAACTTCACAATATTTTTTTTTAAAAAAAGCTTCTGTTCACCATAACAACTCTAGGGGTGGAGGCGGGACAGATATTGGTGTTACAGGTGAGAAAGCCAAGGTTCAGAGAGATTAACAGGCTGGCCCAAAGTCACAGAGCTGGAAAGCAGCAAGTTTAGTGTTCAAACTAGAATGCACACAGAAGGAAAGGGAGGCTTTGGGTTGATACAAAAAATCCTATTTTACCACTTCTGATGAGAAAGAAAAAATGTACTTATTTTACTAAAATAGTTGTTCTACTAGCTTAGAGTACCTCCATAAGAGATTCACCATTTCAGTTTTTAACAGAGTGCTTTTAGTAACGAATTTACAGAAGACCTGGTATGTCTAGCATAGAAGTGACAGGCACTATTAAATGGAACTTAAAGGGCTAGTAAGAATCTGTGGTTTAAAAGGCAATTTGATTTTTTTTAATATGAATTTTTTTTTTTTTGGCCACACCCTCTGCAGTGGAAGGGCAGTCTTAACCATTGGACCACTAGGGAAGTCCCAAAATTTTAATTTTTGTAAAAGGTGTAAGAATTGCAAATACAAAGTGATTTCTCAGTCACACATACATTCATATTTCTTTCTCATATGAGACCTGCCTCCTGCATCACTCCCTTCACTGGGTCCTTTTAAAGGGACAAATGCTGTCCTCATTTCCATTTCCTTTAAAGACAAGCAGGACAGTGTGTAACACTTGAGAAAAGCCAAGTTTTCCTTTATACCACAGCTTGTCTAGAAAATTGGAATGAGTTGGAAAGTAAATATTAGGACTGAACTGCAGCTGGTAGCATGTTTACTTTTCAGTACATTTCCTTCTGAATCAAAAGAAATTTTACTTTTGAATGAATTGAACAAAGCACCACCTAGTGGTAGTCGAAAATATTTAAAAGTGGAGAGTTCAAGGAACACAAGTTCCTTGTAGAAAATATGGAAGGAATTCACTCTCAGTTTATTTTACCAGGTAACTTTCATTATAAAAATACTGAAGGTTTACATAGCTGGGGTTGGGGTGGGGGCTATAACTGTAAAAAGTCAGGCAGATAAATTCCTGTTGAACCAAGTAGCCCTGAATACTCCTTTCTTAATGTACATGCTGTGTCATGTCCACAGCCAGTGGCACAGTCTCTAGGCCGTATGTAGAGAAATACACCCTCCCCACATTTCAAAATTTTCATTTTCAAAACTAGCGGGCTACCTGAATGGGAAGGAAGTCCAAAAGGGCATGGACATATGTCCATGTATGGCCAATTCATTTTGGTGTACAGTAGAAACTAACAGAACACTGTAAAACAACTATACTCCAATAAAAATTAATTACAAACAAACTAGCAGGCTATGATCACTTGCTTCACTAGACGTATCAATGAGCCCGGCAGTGCCCCTTCTCTGTGTAGCCTCCAGTCACCTCTGCTCTCCTCAAACCTTGATCCATTCGCCCATCTCTCTGAAGGCGATGCTGTGCCTGTGACTTCACACAGAAGAGGGGAACCGTCACAGAGGAACTCTCACCTTCCTGCCACTGAAATGACACACTTCCCTCCTGAGAGGACAGAAGAAGTGTCTTCTTCCCATCTGAGCTCGATACTTCCATCTGAATCTCGGCATCTCTCTTGGAATGTTCCTCTTTCTGCCATCTCCAGGCACCTCCCTGCAGACGCATCCCCAGCCTCGTCACAGTGGGCTGTCTCTCCCATCCTGGCGGCGGTGGTGGTGGTGTAGTTGCTAAGTCGTGTCCGACTCTTGTGATCCCATAGACTGCAGCCCAGCAGGCTCCTCTGCCCATGGGACTCTCCAGGCAAGAATACTGGAGTGGGCTGCCATTTCCTTCTCCCTCTCCCATCCTATAAGCAGCCAAACCTCACATTTATTCAGTGACCACCTCTATCTATCCTCAGCCTCATTTTCCTTCTTTACAGGTTATCTGTCTTTTCTGTCTCCAATTCTTTCTCTGCCATTTGTTCCTTAACTAAATGCAATCTCTCCGCAGCATTGACCTCAAGCAGTCAGTCCTTCCTTCCTGAAGTAATCTCTGTCCCTTGATTTTGATGGCACTCTCCTGCTTCCCCTACCACCCTCACCTCCTTGGCTTGTAGATGGCCACGTTCTGGCTCACTGTGTTCACACAGGTCTCTCCCTGTGTCTTCTTCATGTTGGCTTCCCTCTGTGTCCAAATGTTCCCTTTCAACAAGGGACAGAAAAAGAGAAGATGGAGAGACACAGAGAGGGAGGGCACATGAAGCTGAGCCAGAGTAGAGTGATGCAGCTACAAGCCCAGGAAAGCCAAAGAAGGCAGTGATGCCCAAAGCCAGGAGAGTGGCATGGGACAGATCCCTGCTCAGAGCCTCCAGGAGCAACCAACCCTGCTCACACCTTGTTTAAGTGCTGGCCCCCAGAACTGTGACAGAAGACACTTACTGGGTCTTACCCAGTCTGTACTCATTTGTTGTTGGTACTGTTCAGTCACTCAGTCATGTCCGACTCTTTGAGACCCCATCGACTGCAGCACATCAGGCTTCCCTGTCCTTCACCACCTCCTGGAGCTTACTCAAACTCACGTCCATTGAGTTGGTGATGCCATCCAACCATGTCATCCTCTGTTGTCCCCTTCTCCTCCTGCCTTCAATCTTTCCCAGCATCAGGGTCTTTTCTCAGGAGTCAGCTGATACATCAGGTGGCCAACGTATTGGAGCTTCAGCTTCAGCATCAGTCCTTCCAATGAATATTCAGGGTTGATTTCCATGGAACTGACTTGTTTGATTTCCTTGCAGTCCAAGGGGCTCTCAAGAGTCTCCTCCAACACCACAGTTCAAAAGCATCAATTCTTCGGTGCTCAGCCTTCTTTAGGATCCAACTCCACATCCATACATGACCACTGGAAAAACCATAGCTGTGACTAGATGGACCTTTGTCGGCAAAGTAATGTCTCTGCTTTTTACTACGCTGTCTAGGTTATTTGTTAGAGCAGCCCTACTGCACAACCTGTGTGGCCAGAAGTGCCACATTTACACAGAGAGAAGCTCCTCTGAACTGGCTGAAAACGGTCATACCTGGAATAAAACCTCTAAAAACTAAGCTGAACGCCTGCTTTAGCAGACAAGCAGCAGACAGGCAGGAGTTACTAGGCAAGCTGGCCCCTGATGACCTGACAGCCAGGATCAGCCACCCACAGCAGCGTGGAGGTGCTGGGCGCAGAGCCTGTAGAGGTAGTGATGACTGCCGACGTGGGATCCAAGGAAAGGAGACCAAGTCTCCCAGAAGGGGCGAGTTGATCACAAGCATTAAAGTGGCCAGAAGTGATGGAGAACAGAAACTAGCCTGGGCTAGTCAGCTGACAAGATCACACTTTAGGACAATGGAACCAGGTAACTGCCACTGGTTCCGCTACTCCTGGACACTCAAACTGCACTGCTGTCCCAGTGAAGAACTTCTCAGTGGTCCCTTCGTCTTGGGCATTATTGCTCGAGTTAAAGCCGCAGGCGGTAGCGTCTAACTGGCCGAGCCCAGGTCCCCAGCTGCCCATGCTAACTCCCAGGAGATGGAAAGAGGTTACCTGTCTGCTTCTGCTTCTGCCTCTGCCATGAGAGGGAGGCCTTTCTCCGCCCAGCCTTATGCAATGGGAGACTCACCCAACACAGAAACAAAGTTTGGATGCTGAGTAGGCAAAGGGACTAACAAGCAGCCCCCACAGAGAAACTATGCAATCGAAGCATCAGAAACAAAACCAAGCAGGATCTGGAACCAGAAACGCAGAAGCCTGCATCACCTTAAATGGTCTGCGAAATGAAGGGAAACTTCATTGACTTAGATAGGACTGGTTGTAAATGTGTTTCCATTTCACTGGGCAACGGCGGACAGAACAATACCTTGTAGGTAGCATTTGAAAGGAAAACTCCAGGTTTGGCGTAATTCCCGAGTCCCGGACCGCAGACGCAACTCTCGAGGAGTCGCAGGAGCCGGGAGCGGCGGGCGACTGTGCGCATGCGCCCCGCGAGGCGTGGACTCGGGGTCCACCTGCTGGAGCAGGTTTTCTCCAACTTTTCTCTCGCGGAGCCTTCACTGTGCAGGGCTGTCACTGCCCGGCAGTGTGGAGATCAACAAAAGTGGGCCCAGCTACGTAGTCTAGGATGGGTTCCCCAAATAAGAGCGAAGGAAGGCCGGTTCATCAAGACAGTTCGTGATGGGGACAGGAAGCTTGGCTTTTCCATCTCAGGATTCACAAGACACCTTGGCCCTGGAGCAGAGATTCCTGTGGTCCTGAGACTGGGTGCAGAGCTCTCCATGGCTCTCAGGGGTCTGCACCTCACCATGATGGCCAGGACAGGGGACAGACGCCTGTTAGAAGCTGCAGGCCCCTGCCTGGCCCATCTCCTTCCTCCCCCTTTCTCATGCTCCTCCAGAATCTATCAGCAGAAGAGAGGCTGTTCTCAGCAGGTCTGTTCTCGCTGTTTGTGTGACTCATGGCTTTTTGGCCATGACTTCTCTCTTGCCCAAGACTTGTTTGTATACATATAGCCCAGATCAGCTGAGTTTTATCACTGCTCCCTAGATTTCTCCAGCTTCCCTTTTCTCGCTTGAAAGCCCAGTACTTCCTCCCACCTGCTCCCACATGTCACCTTAGGGCTTCCTGGGTCTGTGCCCAACATTTTGGAGACATGCCCAGGATGCTATAGAACAAGTTTAGATTGTTGCTAGCGAACTAATTCACTGTTAAACGATGTCAATAAATACCTTTGGGGATAGGCCTCCTTGGCTGTTGGTACTGTGGAATGCCCACCTAGTGATCACTGGTTAGAAGACAATATTGCTGGGGCCACCATCCCAGGGTCTGACACCTTAATTCATAGGGACAAGCCCAGCCCCAGCCAGCCTTCTTAAAAATACAGTTTGACTGTGATTAAAAACAGAACAAGACAAAAAGCCCCCCAAAATACAAAATAATGTAGGCCTGATTAAATCCACTGATCATAAGTGTAGAGCTTGAAGAGTTTTTATGAATTTATGTCCCTGTGTAACTGCCACACTGATCCAGATACGTATGTGATTGGACTTGAGAGTGTGAGTCAATTGGAGCCAATTCCCCACTGCGGGATGGGAGCACCACAGGCGTGGTTCTCAGACTTTAACACACATCAGAATCACCTGGAGGGCTTGTTATAACACGGATTGCTGGCCCCCACCTGAGAGTTTCGGATTCAGTAGGTGTGAGATGGGCTGAGAATCTGCATCTCCTAACAAGTTCCCAGAAGATGCTTATGCTGTTCTTCAAGACCACACTTAGAGAACACCGCCCCAACCCGGGCTCAGGGATTGCCAGTAAGCATTAGTTAACCATACAAAGAAGGAAGTTTTAACCACAACAGTTTTGATGAAAATGAATCAGCCAGGTACTTAGCTGGTGGTCTTTCAATTCTGGCATTCAGTTGCCTGGCCCAGAGAACCCTTTGATGCAGTCTGTTCCCAGCAGATATAAGCATAAAATGCATCAGCACATTGCCGCTTGAGACTGCTTACCAGGAAATGAATTAGTCCAAAGAGCTCCAAAGGATCAGTATGATTTCAAGTCTAGAAGATTCACTATACCCTTTTACGGTCAGAGAAGGGGTATTGACAAATTGCTTTGAGATCCTCAGAGGGACATTAACCAGTCAGTACTTAGTGTTAGGATATTTTAAACATTTTTAAATAGATCATTGTGGCATAATAAGAAATACATTTATTTAGTCTTTGTTTCCAGTTCCTGATACACAGTTCCTAAAACCCTTGGAAACTCTGAGGAGTGATATGTGTCTTCTGTATGTGCATGAGATGACTGGTACCTGGAGGCACATAGATGGCCTCTGGATGGAGCTGGTCTCCAGGGCGTGAGTAGAAGGGTGAAACTTTCCACTCCACCAACCTTCCCACCCCTGACTGGAGACTGAGCTCAGTGACCCATGACTAATGATTTCACCAGTCATGCCTAAGTAATCAAACCTCCATAAAACCCCCAAACCATGGGTTTGGAGAGCTTCCTCGTGGACGAGAACAATGAAGTGCTAGGAGGGTGGCCTGCGCAGAGAAGGCATGTCATGCTCTGCCCTGTACATTTCTTCTATTTGGCTGTTTTTGAGTTGTATCCTTATAAGAAACCAGTAATAGTAAGTGAAGTGCTTTCCCATGTTCTGTGAGCCAGTCTACCAAATTATTGAATTAGGAGAGAGATCGTGAGAACTCCCTACTAACAGACAGTTGGTCAGTCAAAAATACAGGTGACAGACAGTCTGAGACTTTTGACTGGGTAGTCCTAGAGAATCTGCAAAACAACTCTGGGTAGTTAGGATTAGAATTGAATTGTAGAACACCCAGTTGGTGTCTGGAGAATAAGAAGAATAGACTAGTGTAAAAAAAAGCACCCAGCACATCTGGTGTCAGAAGTGCCGTGATTAAGGACAGCTAAGCACATTTAATGTGACACCAATCACCTAAAATGTGCATTTTTGTTTTTATGCTCACTTTTCTGAACCTAGAAAGTTTTTCATAATTTTCCATATATTCCAGATTTTTAAACAATTATTATATATTCCTTTTATAATCAGAAAAGAAACAAACTCCTGTCGAAAATTCAATTAACTATCAAGTTAAGAATAAAAAAGAGAATTTTATTTGAGCCAAATGGAGTATTATAACCCTAGAAACAGATTCTCAGAAAGCTACAAGAACTGTTCCAACTGTTAGAAAGCATAGTCATATACAGTTTTGAGACCAAGGGTCATATATCAAAATGACACACTGATATTTTACATAAAGGTCACCAAGGATTCATAGTCCAGGTAAGCTTGTACAAAGTGAGCAGCAAGTCCCCATGACCCCCTACAGTGCTGGCAAGGAACATTATTTTAAGAAGTTACATTGCTAGCCTCAGAACAAAGAAAAAAAATTGGTTTTAACGGTTGAGCAGGCACTCCCATCTTTGAGGAGCTCTGGTTAATGTGTAACATAGGTACACACTGCATACTGAGGAGGGAGAAGACCCAAACAAACAGAAAATTCTGTGCTTAATTGTTTTCTTGTCCTGCCTTAAAATATAAATTTTATTTTCCAAGGAAAGCAGCAATAGGTGTTCAAGGAGTTTAAATGATTCACTGATTGATATCTCTTGATGCCTCTATTTGGATTAGCTACTGTAGTTAAGAGTTTCTGTACAAGATATTTACATTTCTTCCTATACACACACACACACACACACACACACACACACACACACACACCAAACATAAATATCAAAGTGTCTATGGGTTGTTTCTCAGTGCTGTTTGAATCTACAGTGTACAAGAAATAGATTTTTAAACAATAGTATTTCTATATTTTTTCTTTCTTTCTTAAAAAGCAGCATGGAGGTAGAGCAGTGTTTTGTTTTTTTTTTTAAGAAAAAGTAAACCATCACTTTTATTGTGGAATGATTCTGACCCTCAGGATTCATTTTAATCCCCTGTGATTATTTAGTGTGAATTCTGCTAGCCAGTGGCTGTTCTGCGAGCAAACATTCTGGCAACTCTTTGTTTAGAAAGAAATGCACTTGCAAACAGGATTTTCACTATCAACTCTCTTCCAAGCCTGCTGGGCTGAGAGGGAAGTGATCAAAATGAGATATTACACTCAGATGGATTCGTAAGGCTTCATCTTATCATCACACTGGGGTGGGACTTCCTCTGGGTCATTCCGAGGCTGTGGGCATGAGTGTCAGCAGTAGTGAAAGCAGATTCAATGCTAACCACTTGGCGTGATCCTGAAGACAGGATCAGCTGGGCCATTTTGCCCTGGGAGGCAATCCTGACTCCACTCCCATTACAGCAAACGGCAAACCTTATATGCAGCTATTTCTACTTTTCAAAAGTTGCAACCCATTAGTCAAGTGTTTAGTTGACCTGTTTTAAATGTAAAAAACAAAAATAATAGATAATTTTAAAAAATTAAAAAAAAATTTAAATAGAGAAAAAAGAAAATTAAAAAAAAAAAAAAGGAGAAGGCAACAGCAACCTACTCCAGTACTCTTGCCTGGAAAATCCCATGGACGGAGGAGCCTGGTAGGCTACAGTCCATGTGGGCCTAAGAGTCAGGACACGACTGAGCGACTTCACTTTCACTTTTTTTCAGAATGTGAAATGAAACAAAGAAGTCATGAATGACCCATCCCTCCTATGTTTCAGGTTCTTTGTTAATATGTCCCTAAGCTCAGGTCCTGGAGAAGAAAATGGCAACCCACTCCAGTATTCTCTCCTGAAGAATTCCACGGATGGAGGAGCCTGGGGGGCTACATTCCATGGGGTCCAAAGAGTAGGATACAACTGGGCAGCTAACACACTCACACACAAACTCAGGTTCACCCAGTTCCTCTCAGGGTCAGGGGCTTGTGGCTTTGCAAGGCAGCCCTCTCCATCATTAAACAGCTCTAGTTGGTAAAGAGCACGTACTCACATTGAGCTGGGGTCTGCCACGAGAGCCTTCCCCCCAGGGCTTCTGGAGAATGTCAGGTGAAGTGCCATCCCTCCGCCACAGGACAACGTTTTGAGTACCTTTTATTTCATTTTCTCTTCGACTCCTGTTATTCAGAACAAGTATTTTAAAGGCTCTCAACTGTTGTTCAAATTACCTGATTGAAATATCCCTCACGTCCGTCTAGCTCTCCACCAGACACTGTCCAGCCTATCGAAGTGCTGAATCTGTACTCTTATTTGAACGCTGAGTGAAGACCCAAGCATTGTAATTGACACTACTGTTTGCAAACCTGTCTGACTTCTGAAAGTTTTAAGACAGCCTTGGCATTGTATTAGTTCAAAATGAGCTGTGGTCAGCTAACCCCGTGCCTCTCCCCAAACTCAAGGTCCTTATTACATGAACTTCTGTTAAACCACCTGTGTTTCATTATTTGAGCCACAATATGGGACTTTATGGGGCTTCCTTGGTGGCTCAGACAGTAAAGAATCTGCCTGCAATGCAGGAGACCCAGGTTTGACCTCTGGTCAGGGAGATCCCCTCGAGGAGGAAATGGCAACTCCAGTATTCTTGCCTGGAGAATTCGTGGACAGAGGAGCCAGGTGGGCTACAGTCCATGGGGTCGCAAAGAGTCAGACACGACTGAAGCGAATTAACTCACACACGCACATGGGACTTTATTGTGTCAGTTTAATAGTGAAAAAATGGTTCTCAGGGAAAGTAGGCGTTTCATCTAGGATTCTGCAACTAGTAACCAAGATTTTAGCATACTAGTCCTCAAGAGCACTTCGAAATCTTTTTCATTCCTGACTCTATCATTCAAAAAATGATCAACATCAAAGCAAAACCATTTTTAGAATACTTGCATGTATCAGGCATTGTTTAAATACTTTTTGTAAATAAATGAACTTAATCCTCATAACCACATTATGGCTGTGGTTAGTCACTCAGTCATGTCTGACTCTTCGCGACCCTATGGACTATAGCCCACCAGGCTCCTCTGACCATGGGCTTCTCCGGGCAAGAATACTGGAGTGGGTTACCATTCCCTTCTCCAGGGGGTCTTACCGACACAGGTATTGAACCCAGGTCTCCTGCATTGTAAACAGATTCTTTACTGTCTGGTCCACCAGGGAAGTCCATCTACTTTATGAGATATATCCTATTATCATCCACATTTTAGGGTTGAAGAAGCTAAGACATAGAGACATTAATAACTTGCCCAAGATCACAGAGTTGATACTCATATACAGAGCTGGGATTCACAGCCAGGTAGTCTGACATCAGGAGAGAGAGGCTTAACCACTATGCGGCTCAAAGCAATGTTTCCACTTCTCTGTCATCTACAGATTTATAAAAATGTTTTTGATTTTAAGAGCGTAGTAGTTTATTTATTGAACAGTACTTGCTGACTTCCAAGTCTTATGCTTGGCACTTGATACACATATACAGGCCAGACAAGGGGATTGGGCACAGGGTGATTTCAGATGCAAGTGACAGAAACCTGGCTCAGGCCAACCAAAAAGGAGGGGTCTATTATATCCAAAATGTAAGAGGAGTAGATCTTGATTTAGAGGTGTTAGGATCTAGAGGCAAAGTGGTTAGAGGGTGGGTGGGATTTGTTTTCAATAAAAGATTAGGAGCGGCCAACCAGGCAAAGATAAACAAGAGACACTTTTAGCAGATGAAGGTCTTTGGTTACAAACAGTAAGATGCCTCTCTTGGCTACCTCAAAGGCAAAGGAAATGTCCTAGAAGGCATGGGGTGGCTTTTAGAATTGTAAAATCAATGGAAGAATGAGGCTCACCAGCAAGAAGAGCTAGGGCACCTTAAGGGATCCCAGTAGCATGAGATTAACTGACAGGCATCTTCCCTATCACTTCCCACTATAACTGCCTCTCTGTGGTGAATTCAGTTGTCTTTCCACCAAGATCTATAAAAGAATTCTTCAAACATGGTGGGCTGGTGGTGACTCCCATCTTTCTTGTGTCATTCAACCATAAGGTAATCACGCTGGTCTGATTGTATTTTTTGGCTTTTTTTAATTGGTAAGGAACAACAAAAAAAAACATATAAAGGGCTTTGCTGATGGCTCAGCGGGTTGAGCTCTGCAGGCTGAAGAATATGCCCTCAATGCAGGAGACATAGAGACACGGGTTCAATCCCTGGGTTGCCAAGATCCCCAGGAGAAAGAAATGGGAACCCACTCCAGTATTCTTGCCTGGTAAATCCCATTAACAGAGGAGCCTGGCAGGTTACAGTCCAAGGGGTCACAAAGAGTTGGACACAACTGAGCACAAAGCACATACTGAGACATAATTGACACTGATATACCAAGAGGAATTTCAAACAATTAGATAAATATTATTTAAATAGCAATAGTCAAATGACTTTAAGCAATTCAAGATATAAGACATCTGGCTCATATCAATAGCATTTCTGATACAAGTTCAACTTTTCTATCAAAATTTGGGGAACAAGTGCAACAAAATATAAAATAAAGTGATATTTCTAAAGCATATCTTCCACAAAGATTGATTTCAGATGTATGGAAAATTTAAAACCATGAAAGTAGGAGAATGAAATTTGGATGAATGTGGATTATACCTCTTTTGTCGTGTGCTCAGTGCATTTGTCCCTATTCCCATTTGAGAATGCCCTTTCTCCACGTGCCCTCCTCAAGATAAGCCCCTTATAGCTGGTGACTCCATGAGGCAGTGGGGGTAGGGAGATGGACCAACCTGGTACTGGATGGACTGTGTGAATTAGCTTCTCTTTCCTGTGAGTTGAAACTGGAGCACAGAGATACTAGTTTACATGTCAGGGGTGCTCAAACTTGGGTGGCCACAGTGTGGATAAACCATTTCTCAGAGAAGAATGAAGCAGATGCTTTGAGATAAGCAGAGAGCAGAGAACAGGAAAATGCAGAGAAATGGAACTGATGCTTTGGTTACAGGTAAGGTTTTAGTTCCCAGTTGCAGAATTTCATGTAGCCTTGTTAAATCTCCTACCTCCAGGTTCCAGTTTAAATCACAAATATTGCATTGAATTTTCCTTTAATTAAGCCAGCTCCCTGTGCTTTCAAATAAAAAAGCCTAGGCTGAAACAATCATCTTGGCAAAATATTTCTAATATTATATCACAAGCAGAGTCCCTAAAAGAAAAGTTATTTTAAATCCGTTCTCATAAAAATTAAAAATTTCTCTCTCTAAAAAAAACACAAACAGGATTAAATGAAAAGAATAACTCTGGACAGAGAACTACACGTATATGCAAAGAGCTACATTCTTCATATCACTGAAAATCATAACAAAAGGTAATATGCTGATAGAAGCATATTTTAAGATCAGCAAAGATCTTAAAAATAGGCCATTTCCAATAGAAGAAATAGAAACAATCAACTTATATGTAAAATTTTTAAGTACAAAATAAACAGCAATGAAATACTGTTTTTGGTCTAGCATTAGGCAAAGTCTGACTGGCCTCCCACTTTCTTTAAGTAAAAAGGTGAAAGTTCCCAACTTGAAAGAAAAAAGTTGTATACTGAGGTTGCTAAAATCTCTGGTAAGAAGGAAAAAAAGAATTATGCTAGTTTTTTTTTTTATTGTTTTTGCCATACAATGCCATGATATCGCCATGGGTTTACATATGCTCCCCCTCCAGAACCCCCTCCCTCCTCCCTCCCTCCTCCCTCCCCCCGGGAAATCTCGATGCACCAGCCCCGAGCATCACTCCTGCGCTGGCGATTGATTAGACATATGATAATTAACATGTTTCAATGCCATTCTCCCATATCATCTCACCCTTACCCTCATCCACAGAGTCCACGAGTCTATTCTATACATCTGTGTTCCTTTGGAATTATGCTAGTTTTGCAGTCTCACCTCAAACCGCAAAATTACAGCCACAGAGCATGATCAGTGCTTGGTTAAGATGGGAAGGGCATGGAATGCATGTGGTAAGATATTTTGATATGTAGACCTCATTCACATAACTTTGCTAGAGTACCTTTTTATCATTGTTCTTGTTTATGATTGGTACTGTTAATCTCTGACTATGCCTAATTCATGAATAAAATTTTATCCTAGATATGTATGGATAGAAGAAATCACAATATATTTAGGATTCAGTACTACCTGCAGTTTTAGGCTTTCACTGGGGGTCCTGTACCATATCCCATGAGGATGGTGGGTAGAGGGGGCTGCTGGAGTCTTTCCTTAACACAGCAGCCAGAAGGTACCTTTTCTAAAAAATATTTTACTTATTTATTTTTGGCTGCATTGGGTCGTAGTTGTCACACTAGGGATCTTCTATTGCGGTATGCAGACTTCCCTTTAGCTGTGGTGCAGAGGGCATCTTTTAAATCATAGGTTGGAATATGTCACTTCTGCGCTCCAATCTCTCCATTTGTCTAGAGAAAGCCACAATCCCTAGGACAATGGAGGAGCCCCCATTTCCTTAGTAACCACCTCTCTTCTCTCTTCCCTTTGCCTCCTCCAACTTCCCTGCTCCAGTCTCTGGTCTGGTTGATGCTGTTTAAATGAACGTGTGTTATCCAACCTCCAGAACTTGCTGCTCCCTCTGCCAAAAATGCTCTTTCCCTAGATATCTCCATGCCTTGTTCCTTCACTTCCTACAAGCCTTTGCTGAAAAGTCACCATCTCATTGGATGGCTTCCCTGACCACTGTACTTGAAATGGACACCCTGCCTCTTCCTCCTGTTTTATATGTCTCTATAGTATTTAACTACTTTGTGGTATAAAGCTTTCTCACTTAATTGTTAATAGGCTATCTTTTCATACCTAGAATACAAGCTTCACAAAGGCAGTGATTTATCCCTAGCCCTCAGTACATACGCAGGTACACAGCAGCCACTCAATAAACAACTGTTGAATAAATGAATAAAAAGAGAATAATATCCGTGTTGTGCAGCATCTGGGAAGATTGCTTCCATGAACTACTGATGAGAATGTAAAGTGGGACAAGTTTCTGAAGGATGATGTAGCAATAGGGATCAAAATTCTTAAAAAATCTGTATCTCTAGTATAACATTGACTTTACTTCCAGAGATTTATCGTAAGGAAATAATATACTAGTTAGAACCTTTTTGGTTGCAAAAACCAAGAAACCACTTGTTCTAGGCCAAATAATAATAGTGGAAGGATGTATAACAAGGGTAAAAGGGAGAATGCATTATGTGGAATGTTTAGATATCTCTGCTACTCCCACTGTCTTTAGGCTGGCTCCCCAGGTAGCATGGAGATAGGGATTTGCATTCAGAAGGTTTAACAGATGACTCTCTTTAAATCAATAACTGTAAGAGAGTGAAGAAAGGAGAATTGGACAGAGGGCAAGGTTAAACTGAGATGGTATAATCAATGCCATGGAGAGCTTCAGAGTTGCCCAATATTAAGGCAAGGAGCCCAGGACTTTATACCCACACATCAACCAATCATCAGATGTAGGCTGTCCCTATGTGGAGTAGGTGTGTGACATTAGTTCAAGCAGCTCTTTCAGTCCAAGTGCAAGCCCTGGGATCAACTCAGCTGTGAGCCATCAGCAACAGACATTCCTGGCCTCTGGGGGAATGGATACTTCACTCCTGGTGGGGAGGATATGGGGAGGACACCACAACATCTACTCTGCCTACAGAACTTTTAAAGTGTGTATTCTTCTGAGACGAAGAATAATTGGGCTAGATTCTTTAATGCTGTCAGGGCTTCTCTCCTATTTTATTTTTTAATGCAACTCTTTCATACTGGATTGCTTTCTGTTTCTTGTTCCTCACAGTCAAAGATGATTTCCAGCAGCCCCTAATTTAAACATTTTAGCTTCATCCTCAGAGACAGAGAAATTCTGAATGACCCAGCTTGGGTCAGTGTTCATCCACAGACCTACCAAATAACTATGGTAGAGGGTAAAGTCTCATGGTACTAACATGCTATAACCATTGGGATTCAAGGAGACAGAGAAAGGGGCAAATCCATGCTTGCATGTGCCTCATCTATGAATGAAAGTAAAAGTTGCTCAGTCGTGTCTGACTCTTTGTGACCCCATGGACTATATAGTCCATGGAATTCTTCAGGTCGGAACACTGGAGTGGGTAGCCTATCCCTTCTCCAGGGGATCTTCCCAACTCAGGGATCAAACCCAGGTCTTCTGCATTGCAGGCAGATTCTTTACCAGCTGAACCACAAGGGAAGCTCAAGGATAGTGGAGTGGGTAGCCTATCCCTTCTCCAGCAAATCTTCCTGATCCAGGAATCGAACTGGGGTCTCCTGCATTTCAGGCAGATTCTTTACCAACTGAGCTATCAGGGAAGCCTGCCACATCTGTAAAGCCAGGGGAAAACATTTTTCAGGGGATATAAACTAAAATGTTATCGGTAGCTACTTTTTGCTAGTAGAATTAACAATGATTTCTCTTTCCTCTCTCTTTTTTTTTTGGATATATATCTTTGTAATTGCTATATGTAGAAAAATAACATTTTTGTAATTGAAATATTTTTTAAAAGGAAAACAGGCATCTGGCTCTGGTCCTCTGTACAAAAAAGGCCACCAAGTATAGGGTCTTTTTTAATGTGAGATTTTCTGAGAACTGGTGTGAAAGACCAGCTTGACTTTGCAAAGCTTATTGCACTGAATTGCACAGAAATGAAACATGGAAAGGCCAAATATTCAGCAGTCACAAATAATCTTCTGACATCCTGGTGCTCCTTAATCCTCAATCATAAGTCCAAGTTGTAAGTGCAAACTTTAAACAAAACCTTCCATTTGCTTTTGCCAAAATACAGGGGCAGGGCAATGTAAACCGTCAACCAGAAGGTTATCAGTATCCTAGCATGCTCCATACTGGGTGGTTCATCATGGAGATAGACTATTTGAAATCACTGAATTAGCTTTTATAATTACATTAATATATGCAGTTGACTTTTGCTGAGCATCTATGTGCTGGAAAATATAAAGAAAAACACAACAGAACCCTACTTTAAGCTAAGGATCCAGTGGGTAGAAAGATAGAATATGTGTGTGTGTCTGTCTATGTATCACTTACCAAAGAAAAAATATATATATATACACACACACAAGTACACATTTAATGGGGCTTCCCTGGTAGCTCAGTGGTGAAGAATCTGCCTGCAATTTAGGAGACCTGTGTTCAATCCCTGGGTGAGGAAGATTCCCTGGAGAAGGGCATGGCAACCCACTCCATATTCTTGCCTGGAAAATTACATGGACAGAGGAGCCTGGTGGGCTACAGTCCATGCAGTCGCAAAGAGTTGGACCTGACCGAGTGACTAACACCTCATCCTACCTCACGTATTTTATATATTTGCATATATGCTGCTGCTGCTAAGTCACTTCAGTTGTGTCCAACTCTGTGCAACGCCATAGACAGCAGCTCACCAGGCTCCCCTGTCCCTGGGATTCTCCAGGCAAGATCACTGGAGTGGGTTGCCATTTCCTTCTCCAATGCATGAAAGTGAAAAGTGAAAGTGAAGTCACTCAGTTGTGTCAATGATTCTGTACGACCCCATAGACGGCAGCCTTCCAGGCTCCTCCGTCCATGGGATTTTCCAGGCAAGAGTACTGGAGTGGGGTGCCATCACCTTCTCTGTTGCGCATATATATATATATATATATACTCAAATAATTACTAAAAATTTAGAGTGATTTTAGACCCACACTTGAACTTAAAGCACGAGTTTGCTGGGAGTTAAAAGAATTATTACTTCTGGTTGGGGTGACTTCATAAAGAATGTCAGTTTAAATGACTGTTTTGGGATTTCAGCTGAACAATTTCATTATATGTCATATGTCTATGTTGTATCATCATATGTATTACCATTATGTATTTAACATATCATTATATATTTTAACACTATATATAACATACATATGTCTATATATATCAATACATGTATATGTGTGTATATATATGCACAGGTTCTGCTTTAGCCAAGTATCTGTTTTAGCATATCCCTATACTGCCAAGGGCTACAAAGGCTTGAAAACTAATGGGAGGGCCTAAAGAAGAACTGGCATTAAATATTTTCAATTAAATTAAATTCTCACTCCCAACTTTGGGGGGAAGAAAAAGAAGGGGCACAGATTCTAGGTCCTGAGGGTCTATGTCGTGGGGAATGTGCACACCATCCAACCTGACTCCCTCACTCTAAGAGATGTCTGACCCTGATTACAGTAAGATAGCAAACATCACTCTTCCCTGAAGGAGTTTATATTGTTTAAAAAAAACAAAGAAAAGAAAGAAAAAGCAGCTGGAGAAATCAGTTAGCCATTTTGTGACATTAAGTAATGGGATAAAATGCAGGTTGAATGGTAAAATCTAATGTTTGCCATCACAGTTTTGGGAGGAAAGGCTTTTGGGACCCAAGGAAGACTTTGAAATTAGAGGGATGAACTAATCTTAGTGCTGGAGACTGGAAAGGGGTGGAGAACACAGAGACAGGGCCAGGCTGAGTGAAGACCGGATATGAGAGCTCTTGCTCTTTCTGGATGTTTCCTTCTCTTTGGTAAAACTAGCACTTTATTTTACCCAGTCTCTGGAGGTTATCTCTCTTCAGTTTGCATTGTTCCTCAGAAGAAACACAGGAAACACAGGAAGACATACCCTGAGACAGCTGGTTTCCCTTAACAGCTTAAAAGGTACTGGGCACTTCCAGGGTTTTTAAAGCCTAGGAATCAGCTAACCCAAGCCCAGAAAATAGGGAGTATTAACAAAGTCACTCATTGCTACAATCTATACTCAACAGAAGTTAGTTATTCCATCTCAGGTTGGAATTTTTAAATCTTGTCAGTAAAATAAACTTCAGCCTGGTACTCATCTACTGAAGAACTTATTATATTTTGACCCCTTGAAGTTCCTGGGTGAGCACTATCTGGGCACTGATGGTGGGACTAATGGTCCCATGACAGGCAAATTTTAAGGACCTCTTCCCCTTCCTCTCTCTCCTGCTTAGCCAGCTGTCTCCCCTCTAGTCACCATTATCCTGAGAGATGTGATGGCAAGAGCTACAAGACCAGTCACCTCCAATATTTAAAAAAAAAATTTAACCCCACTTGGCTCAGAGGGTAAAGAATCTTCCTGCAATGCAGAAGACCTGGGTTCAATTCCTGGTTGGGGAAGACCCCCTGGAGGAGAGCATGGCTACCCACTCCAGTATTCTTGCCTGGAGAATCCCATGGACAGAGGAGCCTGGTGGGCTACAGCCCATGGGGTCGCAGAGTCGGACATGACTGAAGTGAACTTAGCACACCCACACTTGTTCAACGATATTGCTTTCATTTGGTCTTCTGCAAGTACACTGCAAACATTTCTATCAAAAACACTGCAAAATATTGAGTTCATAATAGGTGTTTTGTAAACACTTGTAGTCTGCTTTATCAATTGGATTTCAACTCTGTATATCTGAGCTCCTGGTGTATGTGTGTCTGCATAGTTGCTCAGTCCTGTCTCACTCTTTGCAACCCCATGGACTGTAGCCCACCAGACTCCTCTGTCCATGGGATTTTTCAGGCAAGAATACTGGAGTGGGTTGCCGTTTCCTTCTCCAGGGGATCTTCCAGACCCAGGGATTGAACCCTCGTCTCTTGCATCTCCTGCATTAGCAGTGTACATTAGTATACTAATGATCAAAATATGCCTGTGGCTAAACGTTTTTATAGAGAGAGGTGCTCCAGTTACCCAGCACTGGAGTTCTGAATTGGGAGTCCTGGATTCCAAGATTCTATCTCATGTGGTTTCTGTGAGGTTCAAATGAGAAAATGAAGAGTATTTCACACAGTTGCTGGTATACTCATTTTAAAGCACTGGACAAAATTTATTAGAATTTTGTTTTACTGTCTCATCGTCTAATGAAAAGGCCAGCTATACATGCTTTTTCTTTAAAATTTTTAATTTATGTATTGGCTGTGCTGGGTCTTTGTTGCTGCATGAGCTTTTCTCCAGTTGCAGTCAGTGGGGGCTGCTCATTGCAGTGGCTCTAAGAGCATGGGCTCTAAGGGCATGTGGGCTTCAGTAGTTGGGGTTCCCTGGCTCTACAGTTATGGCGCACCGCCTTAGTTGCTCTGTGGCATGTGGAATCTTCCTGGACCAGGGCTCGAACCCACATCTCCTACATTGGCAGGCAGTTCTTTACCAATGAATCACCAAGGAAGCCCTTCTATGCGTTTTTTTGTGTGTGTGTGGTGCAGAATTGAGATAAAGCGCAGAGAAAGACTAGAATTGAAAGGCAAGAAGGCAGGGATGTAGATTATTTGCTTGCAGGGCCAGTTCCTGAATTCCCTGTATAGTGAAGAATTTAGGTACCAGTCAAAAGTAAAGGAAAATAAACAGAAGCCAGAGAGGTCAATTTGCATAACAGAAAATAGGGATGGGGAGAGCACAGGAAGGCCCTAGAAGCTGAGGTGTGGGAGAGAATTTGGGAAGATTGAGGGTGCTTGGCTGCAGAATAGCTGCGGGCTCAGACGGGAAAAGAGGAAAGGGAGTTTTAAGAAGTGCTTCTGTGCAGTATAAGGTGGATATCCTATAACATATGTCCCCACCAGCACGTCCAGCCTCTTCTCCCACAAGTGCCTGCTGCAGCTAAACCTCCTTGCCTGCCATTCTTCTCTTACAATTGCCTACCTCTTTCCTCTTATCTAAACGTCACCTCTCTCTTTCTCTTTTCTGGTTGCCTAATTTCCATCCATACCTCAAAGCTTCATTCCTCATGAAGCCTTCATGCATTTCATGAGCTGGAAATAATCTTTCCCAGGGTATTTAATCTGTGCCCTTCTTGTGGCTCTTTCATTGTTCCATTTATAAGTCTTATCCCCAGGGGCTGTAAATTTTCAAAGATTTGGATACATGTTTGATACATCAGTGACTCCTTTGCCAGCATCTAGCACAATGCCTATATCATAGATACTCAGTAAATATTTGTTGATTGGATGAAGGATGAATGGGTAAATTCCAATTGGCACATTGTCCTAAATGTCTGATACAAGTCCTATTTTACAATATGCAAAGGAATTTTATGAAAAATCCATCACAGGGATAGATAAGATTTAAACCCAGATTGTTTTCTTATCATGGAAATACACTTCCCTCTTTTTCAGCTCTGTTGCTTAATTAGAGACTGGGTAATTCTCACCCAGAGTTCATAGCTATTTTGCTGATTTATAACTTACAATGTATTCAGCTTGAGTAAGTCATCTTATTGTAGACACCCACATTAACCGGAAAAACCATGGCCATGTTAGGGAGAATTGATTTGTAGCCAAACCTTCTTATACCCTCTTGGAAACAAAATCTGGCAGCAATCCAACTGCTCAAGTCAAATAGACATTTAGCTACACTCTGCATTAGATATGCCTGGTGACCTCAGAGAAATACACACAAATGGAAATGTTGGCTTAAAGTACTATAACATGATTATAGTTCAGAACAAAAACTTTTACTTGTGACAGCCATAATCGCTGTACTTTTGTCTAGCGTGTATTTGAAAACGTATTTGATTTTAAACCTACAAAAAAATTTCCAAAAGATCTGCTATACTATTTACCAGGAAATAAGTATTATTTTAAACGTGTATTCAAAACAAATTAAAAACAACTCTTTTATCCTTTTTCCCTGATCACTCAAAACCAGTGGTCATTTTGACTTGTCAAAATAAATTCTACCACAAAATTTTAAAAATAGGACGTATGACATTCAGAAGATTTTGACCTAGAGTTCATAGTAATACGTGTGATCCCACCATGTACTGCACTAAAACTTCCTCTTCAAGCTGAGCAATTACAAGAAATCCATTATCTTGGGACAGGGATAGAAAATCTTTTCATTCTGCTTTTGAATTTCAATTTCCTCTCTTTTTATACCTCTACACTCACACACACACACAGCTCTTCTATAACTTTGGAGGTGATATAATAAAAACTAAGCAAGCACTGCTCAGAAATGTGCAGCTGTCAGTAATACGCAATTACAAATTGGTGCCCAACCAGCCAACAGCCACCTCTCCTTTTAGTATAATTTTGGTGGGATTTATCTTCTGCTACTATAAGAAGCACTATGGAGGAGAACTGGAAACATTTTCAGTTCTTAAGGATTTTTATGTGTTTTTCAAATTTCATTTCTAAGATCCAAAATTGGTCCTATGGATATAATTTAGGCACCCTCTGGTGGTCAATAGAATACAATTAACTCTCCTAAACATTAATATGAATTATCTAAGCTTGAAGGCCAATTGAACAGCTGATGACATAAATATTCTTTTCTTCCCCCCTCTAAATAGTTTCATGGTCTAAATCCCTAAATTCAAAGTAAATGCTGCCTCCATCATAAAGCAAATGGCTTTGCCCAGTGAAAGTGCTACTTATGAATCATGAAATTCCACACAAACATCAGGTAAGCCTCAGATAAAAGGAATGTGGGGAGACACATCTAGATTAAGTATTTAGGGAAAACATTATTAAAAACTGATCAAATCTACTTGAAGTAAATTCACACTGTGGAAAAAAATACTTCAACGGATAACATAAACATAGGAGAGAATGTTACATATTTTAAATATTTAAAATAAATAATTTGAACCTTTATCAGTATAACTGAAGAATAGAATTTTCTATCACATTTGCAGAAATACACCCTGTGATATTTTTCTTCAACAGCAAACATTCTGCACTATTTTGGGAACTGTGCTAATAGCACTGGTATTCCTAGTGTTTAAAGCTGTGTTGACATGATAAAGTGCTATAATTTTGACTTGTTATTGTGAGGCAGAAACTGCCTCATTAATTTCTGCTTCATTCAAAACTGAGAAACGAATCAATGTTTACCAATGGGAATGAAGCTAAATGAGTAACAAAATGAAAACCCAAAACACTTGTGATAAGTCATTAGTTTAAAACGCAGGAAAAAAACTCAAAGGGTTTTCTAAGTTTTGTTTAGTCAACAAAACAAATAAAAATGAGAAAACGGTTTTTAGTACAGTTGAAATGGATTGTTCAGTGCATTCTTTTAATTTTAATCTTGTTAAATCTGAAAAAAGGTTGCTCTCTATACAATAAATACATCGGTATAGCATACTGCAGATGAAATCACATATCAATGCTTTAACAAAGTATGACTTCTTAGTCACACTACATATTTATGAAACTGTAACATTAGATATTTAAATTTACTAGATATACCAACACTTTGAATATATCGAATATTCAAATAAAAGTCTTCCTCTGTTTTATCCATAATCCAGTTGATTTAAATATTTTAAAATATCACAGAATGACAACCAAACCTAAAGGGAACATTAGCGATAACTTAGTCCCATTCCTTTATTTTACAAATGAGAAAGGTAAGAACCAGAAAGAGTAGAATATTGGTCTAGAAATCAAACAACTATTTAGTAACAGAGCAAACAAACCTTGTCCTTCTAAGTGCTTATGTGTTAAGAACAAAATTAAATCTTTGAATGAAAACATAAATGTTCTCAAAAGTCAATTCATTTTTTCCCTTTTAATAAACAATCTAAGTCCCCACCCATAATAATCACCCCAAGTGGTTAACACCCTTCCTTACATTGAATTTGTCCTAGAAAGGCTATTGCTTAATTTCCACCTAAGTGAGAAAAGAAACATACTCTATTCTTATTGGATATGACATTATAAAAATGAATACTATTTTCAAGACATAACACTTGGATAAAATATAGAGAGCATTTTGTTAGAGCGTCAAACCATTAGGAAGTCAAAGAACTTATGGAAAGCTAGATGCTTAAAAAGGGAGACATGGCAACATTCAGCTGTATTGTTTAAAGTAGTACAACATCCTAAACACCTCTTGTGGGGTGTGTGCGCGTGTTTGTGTGTTTTGGGTGTGGGGGTGCTAAGACTTGTATGGAAAAGAGGAAGGGGAGGGGAAGATAGTTCTCACCTGAGCCAAGCTGTCTGTCACTAGGATTCAGCTGTGATCAGCCATCATTGGTGAGTACAAAGCTGGTCCAGTAACCCAAGGCTTGTCTATACAATGGGAGGGTTAAGTCTGAGGCCGGGACAGTTAATTCCTGACTCACCCCTAGGATATCACTCCAAAGCATGGAGAGAATTACCAGCTAGCTGAGCTGTAGCATCAAAACCCTGATGCTCTGTTACCTCTCAAAGACAGCTTAACAAAGAGGAGAAAAAAAGCCATGTTTACTCTCAGCCTGATTGGATGCACAGTTCTGAGCTGAAGAGCTTGTGAAGAAAGATTCTTTTGAACAAAATTCAGCTTCCCAAACTACAAGAAGACTCAAACATAGAAAATGGCTGAGGACAAAACACACCCCCCTTGCAACTCTGCTTCTAATACTAAACAGGTTTTTCTTTTTAAATTCAAACCACGTACCACTTAAATTGGTGGGGGAATGGAAAGTGAGGGAGGTGGTCAGGGAGAAGACCAGATGTCTAAGGTTTTTCCAATTAATTCTGCCACAATACAAGTGTATGAATTTGGAAACCTTGTGACCAGTGCATCCTCAGATTCCTTATGTGTACTGGGGGATCTTGGTCCTTTTCTGTTCAATATTCCGTGTTTCTATGTGAAAGGGATAGTTTAAAACAGTTTAATTATAAAGGCAAAACCTTCCCTAGATTATAAAATATATCTGGAGTTAACCTTAGTTCCCTCAATAGTCTGTAATCCCCCTGTGTGTGTTAGTCGATCAGTCATGTCCGACTCTGCAACCCCATGGACTGCAGCCCGCCAGGGTCCTCTATCCACGGAATTCTTCAGACAGGAATACTGGAGTGGGTTGCCGTTTCCTCCTCCAGAGAATCTTCCTGACCTAGGAATCAAACCCAGGTCTCCTGCATTGCAGGCGGATTCTTTACTGTCTGAGCCACCAGGGAAGCCCTTGTAACCTCCCCGAAATTGTGTGAAAAAATTCTGGTGAGTGTATGTATGTACATAAATATTTTTCTAGGGAGACAGTATTTCTATTCGAGACTCAAAGGGAAATTCAGTCCCCCAAAGTTTGGGGACTTCTGATTGAGAGAGTAAAAGGTGTCTTTAGATCCTGCTTTATCTAGTTGTGTGAGCAGATCCACAGCAGTCTTTACCCAGTTCTAACATCTGTCCCACAAAGCCTTCTCGAGCTTCTCATTTATCTTCATGAACTGTGTGCTTGTAATTTTTCATGAGCAGAAAGCCTGTTCAAAATCGAGTTCTTTTCATTAAAGATTTAAAATTCTGGAGATTTCAAGATTTATGTTAATATTAGTGGCTAAAGGAGAGCCATTTGACTACATCAGAAAATTTTAAGCCTATAGCATCTTAAATATTTGCCCACTGATGTTGAATTATTTTACCATTTCTTTTTTCTTGAGTTAACTGATAGGAAACAAAAGGCTGGCTCCTTCCAACCTGCTTTTCTTTTTCTTCTCATCTTTGAGTCTGCTGTGAAAGGATGATGAATTAACTGTGGTTCATATTTGAAGGAGTAATTTTCATTTTTATAATGATCTTTATCTTCAAGATAAATTAAAGATATTTATATAATCTTAAAAGAATTAGTTCAAAAGTAAAAAGGAAAATGATATTAGGGAATCTAAGGAACTGGGAACTGAAAGCCAGGAAGAAATGAGAACCAAAGAGAAAATCTTACACGATTAGATACTGAAACAGTATCAAATCCCTAAGCCGAGAAACAAGAAAAAAGGAGGATTAAAACAAAAAAGAAACAAGTATAGCAACTAGAGAATACTGAATTGTTGAATACATTACATGAAAACGACAAAAAGCCATCATAACTCAGCTTTCCACCAACATCTTTTGGCTGATAATCTCAAGGCGTTATACGGCTTTTCCTTAATTAAGGCAAAGACAGAGGCGATCAGAGAATATCACAGGAAGAAAGATGTTGCCAGTGATTATCAGATAAATGCAAAAAGCTCAGGGGAAGACTCTTTTGCGGTAAAGAAGTCGGTGAGAAATGTTGATCGCCCCCCCACCCCAGACAGTATCAAAGAGGTGTAAAGTAAAAAGAAGAAAATTCGGTTTAAGCCCATATAACAAATTATTTTAGGTATTCCCAGATGCTTTTTAACCGACTGCTGTTTCCTCACATCTGATAATCTGACCAGAACTACTCTTAGTGGCTCCTAGGTCCAAATGGAGGGGAAAGCAACATTTGGCGCCACTGTCCGACTCCAGGCGCCCTTCCCGGGTCCAGCAGCTGCAGGTCGGGGGCTCCAGACTCTCCGTCAACCCCGGAGGCGCCAGGGGCAAGGAATCTCCTCACACGAGCCCGATCCCCGGTTGACCCTGGCTGGGTCCTGGTATTCATGGAGCATCCTTCCGGGACTTCCCTCGAGTAACAGCTCCTTTCCGCGCCTCCACAAATCCCATTCAAGGGAAAACCTGGGATTTCAGCTAAAACGCCTCCCGCCCCTGCGGCCGCCAGGCCCGGGGAGGCAGCCGCCCCGGGGCGAGCAGCTCGGGCGGCGCCCCGCGGCCCGGGGCAGGGGGGGCGCGCGCCCGCGGCCGCCGCGCGCGCCCGTTGCCATGGGGACGCGCGGGGCTCGGCCGCCCGAGGGGACACAGGGGGGCGGCGCGGCGGCGGCTCCGGCGGGAGACGCGGTCGCAAGATGGCGTCTGCGAGGCCGCGGGATGCCGAGTGAGCGCGCCCCGCCGGGGGCTCTGCGCGGCTGCTCCTCTCCCCGCCGCCGCCGCCGCTGCGGCGCCGCCTCCCCGCCTGCCGCTGCTGCGCGGCCGAGCCTCCCCGCCTCGAAGGCGCCGGCGCCCGCGCGCGCTCCGCTGTCGCGCGGACGGCAGCGGCCAGTGCCGGCTCGCCGAGGGCTCGCGGGTGCCCCGGGTCGGCTTGCGCCTGACGATAACGCGAGGATAACTTTTCCCTGCGGCGGCCCCCGCTGCCGGCCTGCAGCCTCCCCGCGCGCCCGCGCCCCGCCACGCCCCTCCGGCTCCGGCGCCGGCTCCGGCTGCCCCCGAGGTGCGAGCGCGTCGGGCCGATGAGGTGATCCCCGGCCGGCGGCGAGCGGCGGCGCGCCGGGACGATGGCCCTGACCCTGTTCGGTAAGTGCCGCCCCCGGCCCGCGCCGCCGGAGGTGGGCCGCGCCCCGGGGCTCGGAGGTGGGGCACCGGGCGGGGGCGCCGCGGGCCGCGGCCGCGGGGCTGGGGCGCCCGGGGCGCCGGGCTAGCTCCTTCGTGCCTCTCCCATTGTTTCCTCTCCAGGCAGGGCCGATGGGCGTGTGCTCCGCTGGCCAATTCTGGGCTGGCAGGCTCGGAGGTCCTGTGTGTTTGGGAAACGGAGGGTTCTCGAGGATGCCAAGTTGGGAACGAAGTTAGCTGGCTGTTTCCAAACCTGTGTTTCTCAAGTCGGTAAATAAAGATCCTGGAAAGTTTATTTATTTTGAACAAGATGTCTGTGCACCCCAACCTTCTTCCTGCAGTTGACAGATGCGTGTGTTGATTCCTGTTGGGTTTGAGGGGAATTTATTGGACTCGGTATGTTCCGTTGGAAACAATAAGTGATGAACTTATTTTAATATTTGCTAAAATTGAAAATGTTTGCTCTAATACGTGTGAGAGCAGACAGAATGAAGTTGGTATTGAAGATAAGTAATCTCAGGAGTATATCGTTGATCATTTTACGAAAGAAGTAGTATTTCTGTGATGTAATTACTGTGACACTATTGTTTCAGCAGTTAATTAAAGGTGTTTTGCTTTCCCCCTGTCCCCAGAGTCTGTAATGACAATGGGTTGGGAAGAAGGACCAAAAATACTTTATTTTCTTTTGCAAAAAACAGATTGTGTTACATATGTATTTGGCTTTAGGAAAAGTCAGTATGTGAAAATTTAGATGATTAAAGTATTCAGTTTTTCAAAGAAGAAAAATACAATGATAGATACCTGATGGTTACCAAGATAGTAAGTTAATCACAACGTCAAGTTTCCAGTTACGTTTTAACAATGTCATTTGATCAAGCACGTTACAGGCATCACGTGCCACAATGCTTTTTGATGTAAATACTTCAGAGTTTATTACCTACTGTAATCAAAGACTTACTTTTATTTTTAAAATTAAATTGAGACCCAGAGAGGTTGTTTAGACTGAGGGTTCATGGCCTTTTTGTGGCAAAACTGAGGCTAGACTATAGTTTGCCATCTTCAGTCTAGGACTATATTTTCTTTGCTCAAATACCTAATGGTACTAGAAGTGACATTTTTTATTTAGTGTTTGTTGGCTGTCCAAGAGTGCTTTAAAAAATGTTTCTTCTTTGAAAGGGATAATAAAAATCTCCTGTTTTCCAATACCTTGTATCAAATATGCATTATTTAGTAGAAGTATTTCCTTAAGCATGAAGTGAACTTTTTTGGTATAGAGTTAAACTTTAATGGAACACTTTGCTCATAGTTGATACTTTCTTTTGAAGAAGCATTTATCTTACACTGTTGTAGCTAATACATTGCAGTAAAATCTCCTGTAGGAAATTCTTTTAAAACTAGTTTTGACTAAATTCATTTACCTTTATAAAGAGATAGTTTGCATTTTCAAGGTTTTTTTTTCAAAGATATAATTTACAAATCAATGACATTTAGAAGACTGGCATTCTCAATGAATAAAATGGATACTTTGGGGAGACAGGGAGTATATGATGAGACTCCTTTGAATTCCTAAATTATTATTAAATCTTTAACTACTGAAGGGGAGGTGAGAAAAGGAAGAGCATGGAATTTGACCTCTTGAAGGTGAAAGAAACCACTTCCACCTCTCAGGATGAATAAAGTGACTTTAAAATTTTAAAGTCATCTTGTGGGAAAATAGAATTTGGTTTAAAAATACAGTTTGGTTACAGTTTTTAAGAATATCTCTCTTTTTTAAAGCAAAGTGTATCTCTGTGCAGAGGCTGTTTTCTCAGTAATGATAGAGCAACAGTTGATCTCAAGCATAGTTGCACACCACTCATCAGCCATCTGAGACGTCTGTTTAAAATGTAGATTCCTTTGTCCAGAGACCCACAGAATCTGCATTTTTAGAGGAAGGGGATTTTAAAGGAACTCCCTTGTGATTCTTACACACATTTAAGTTTGAGAGCTATTATGTTCATGATAAATAGTAGATTGGCTCAGACGGACTTGCTCAGTTCAAAATAGTTCTTTGGAGATGCTAAGAGCGATCTCCAAGGGTTAGAAGAAATGGATTTTATTTTAGATATTACTACTTTTTAATTGGCCTTAGACGTACCTCATATCTCTTCTTAATAACCAACTTAGAACTGAGGAACAATGAAATAAAGTTCTGTGAGATGGTGAAGAGAAGGTAGGAACAAAACACTAGACAAATGTGGCCTTGTAATCATCATGATCAGAGTTCCATAGTTTCTACCTAAGCTTCCCCGAAGTAACCACTGCCAGGACACTGTCTTGTGTATATTGGGTGTGTTAGTTGGTTAAGCAGTTAAGGCTAGTTGGGGTACTGTAGTAAAATAGCAAAACCTGGGTGGCTTACTCAGCAGCCAGTTATTTCTCACAGTGTTGGAAGCAGGGAAGTCTGAGACCAAGGTGCCATTTGGTTTACTTCCTCCTGAGGGCCCCCTTTCTGGCTGGCAGACATCCATCTTGCTGTGCCCTCACATGATGGAGAGAGAGGGAAAGCAGCTTTCTGCTCTCTTCTTACACGGGCACTAATCCCATCATGAGGCCCCCACCTTCATGACTTCATCTAATCCTAAGTACCTTCCAAAGGTCCATCTCCAAATACCATCACATTGCAGGTTAGGGCTTCAGCATGTGAACTTTTGGGGAGGACACAGTTAAGTGCATAGCAGCCAGCAATAGAGTCTTAGTGTTTTTGTTTTGTGTTTTGCATTTCCATCCAGGTTTTTTAAAATAATTGTAAAGAATGTTCTTTTTATAGGAAAAACTTTTAGTGAAAGTTAGATTCATTTTTTAAAAAGGCGAGCCTCTAAAATGAGCTAATACATTTTTACATTTATATACATTTTTTTTACCCAAGTATGTTATAGGAACTTAGTCAAGTACCTGTCAAATTAGGCTGAAGAGTGAAGACCGTCTTATATATTGTCTTCACTATTAATCACCTGTGCTGCTTAAAAGAGCATTTTTAGTGCAAATTTCCTTTTTATTCTAGGATGGAAGAAATAGATCCCAGTCCTTCATTATTTCACAGTCTCATTTGGGAGTTGAAAAATGAGTGCTGTTGAAGGTTCAGGAATTAACAACCATTTTTCTTCATCTTTCAAATGAACCAGTTGTCAGCATAGATACAAATAATTTTTAAATCCTCAAATCTTAAAAACTCGCCAAAGGTAGTTCATATTCTGGTCACTCACCTTTCTTTCCTGATATGTTCGACAAACATCTATAGCCGTGTGCAGGAAACATGGTCCCTGTGTTAGAGCCGACATTCCAGAACTACTGTGTTTGCATCTAGCTACCTAATTCCGTGTGGGCTTTGTTAGAACTTCTCTGGCAGAGAAGTACACGTTGTCCAACAATTGCTGGGCTAGAGGGAAAGTCTCAGATCATCTGGTTTAGGATTTTTTGGCTGACGTACCATCCAGAATACCCTGATTTGCTGCACTAGTAGAGCCCTAGTTGACAGAACTGGGGGAAAAGCATCCTGTCAGGTCATCACTTGGCAGGAATTTCTGTCATTTATACCTAAATGGAGCTCTGGTTTATAGCCCAGGACAGCTGGTGAGATTGGGAACTCAGTTATAATTCAGCTGGGCTAAGCTAGCCAAACCCGAATAACTCTCTGGGTAGAACTGGCTCTGGCATTGCCCCTGCTCTCCCCGTCCCGCCCGCCTTTTTTCTTCTTACCATGTAGTCACCATCATCACTGCCATTGATCACTTCTGATATTTAGGATTTCTCTGTAATTTCTTACATTCTTTCCTCAGTCTCTCCTACTGCCATGGAAACCTTTCATTGTGCTGCTTTATTTGGCATCATTCATGATCCTGACCCACCTGTCTGTGGGTATCTTTTCAGAGAGACTTTGGAGCAGTTAAATAGGGATGGAGTAGTCTTTGTGGTACAGTTAGGAAATTTTCTGACTTTCATGGCTGTCCTGGCAGACAGCTGCACATTTTCAGTATGATTTATTTGACCAAAAGCTCATTTTATAGGAAACTTGAATATACTCTCTCTGTTGCCATTTTAATTTTTCAGATATTGCTCATCAAAGAGTATGAGAAGGAGTTAGGTAAGCAGCAGGGTGGTCTGATGTTGAAAGCCCATCTACTTTTCTTAGAATGTGTCATCTTTTTAACTGTCATTAAAATCACCATCCTTATTTAAATGCTTGTCCATATTCTTTCTTTTACAGGTGTCAGAAGCCTAAAGTCTCAGCTTAAAATGTTTTCTTTTAATGTTTGGAGACTTGGTACTATGTAAGAGAGAGAAAAGAATTATAGTTGTTACAGCTCCGATAGTCACCATCTGTGTAGCGTGTAAGAGGAATATTGGCGGATGCCACCTTGAGTCACATCTGTCCCTGAAATAACCATCCTGCAAGCATTCTAAGCTTAGAAGATAGTGATAAGGGTAACGACGAGCTTTTAATGTATTTATTAAGAGTTTTAGTTTCTTTGAGATCAGTATTTCTCAACTTTTTTTAAAGTCACCTTCTGTAAGAAGTCTTTTACACATTTTTTTGGTAATTGATCTCTCCGTGAAACTTTAATACCAAGATTCTGTTTATGGACTGTATGTATATTTGCTTTATGCATAAAGAGAGAAATTTTTCTTTGACCCCTGGAAGCCAAGTTTTGCTCCGTTGAGGGCAGTCTTGCCCCCCATTGAGAATACATGTTTGAGACTAATCTAAAGCAATCATAAGAGAATTAGAAAAATATTGTTTGGTTATGCTTTAGATGTCACATAATTCTGAAGGAGTGACATAGATATAATAAGTTATGCATTTTTTCACCACATTGGTTTAACCTAAGTTTCAGCAGTGTGCTTCGTCTTGAGAGCAACACAACACAGAGTTCCTTGATTGGGCTGGGGTATGTGTAGCTTTTCTCAAAGTCCGTCCAGTAATAATAATATCCCTTGATATGGGGAATTGGTGTTTTCTCAGTTTTGTATAAAGATCGGTAACAGTACCTTTAAAACACTTTATCTGTAATATAAATTAAAGGGGCTTCCCTGGTGGCTCAGATGATAAAGAATCTGCTTGCAGTGCAAGAGACCCAGGTTCCATCCCTGGGTCAGGAAGATGCCCTAGAGAAGGAAATGGCTACCCACTCCAGTATTCTTGCCTGGAGAATTCCATGGACAGAAGAGCTTGGAGGCTGCAATCTGTAGGGTTGCAAAGAGTTGCACATAACTGAGCAGCTTCGACACTCTCAATAAAGTAAATGAAATCACTGTACTTAATTTCTAACCCAAATTCTCAAGCCTGGCCTTACAGCCTATTACTGGTCATAAGTCATTCTTACATAGGAAATGATTCCTGCAAACTTTGATTTTTTTTTATATATTAATATAATCCTGCTGTACTTAAAATAGCAGAGTAGGAAAACTAAGAAAGCAGAACGATGTGACCATATTTTACATTGGAAAGTGATATTTAAAAAAGAATCATGTCTGACAAAGTTACAAATATACATTCCTAATTTAGCTGCTTATATTTAAAAAGAAGGATGAGTACTTTGTGAATATCCTGAAAAGCATTGCTTTGTATAGTCTAAAAGGGTAAATTGTATGGTATGTGGATTATATCTCAATGTAAGATTGTCTTAATACAATTGTGGGAGGAGGGTAGGAAATCAGAATGAATGGAAGGAAAATTCACTTCAGTTAAACTGTAAAAACCAGAAAATACTATTTTTAAAAGAGTGGTTTTATATTCAGGAATCTTTAGAACTGTCCGTGTTTTTAGAAAGTCTTTTTTTCCCAAGGAACAAAAAAACAAAACTGATAGGTTAAAATACCCTTACCTGTTTTGAATGGTTGTTTTAAATTTAGAAAAGCAGGCACTTCTTGGAAAGAGTTACTGCTGACAGTGAAGCAGTGTGTGGGAGAAGGGAAGATGAGTCAGGCCTGGCCTGCTGCCAGCTAATGGTGGCGAGGGGCCACCTCATTGTTACACCCAGCTGCTCTGAAAGTGGTTCCTTTCCCTTTCCACTCTGACCTTTTACCTTATATATTTCAAAGGAAACAGAAAAAGGGTGTTGCTCAAGAAATATATTACCTCGCTGAAATAGATCTTTCTGACCACAGACTTGACATTTCAAAAACAGAATGGATCCCATTCTTTAAACTGCTAAATAAACATGCCTGATTTTCCCATTTCTGTGATTAGCACATAGCTTCAGCCCTTATTCTTTCTGTCTTGTACCTCTTCTACAGAATTTTGTTTTTCAGGTCCTTAATGGCTGTGACATTACTTTGCCAGAGATGCTTTTAGGATTTGAAGTTGCTTGTACTAGGTGAGACAGACAGCAGATTAAGTGGGTAGCTGTGCATTTAAGGCATATGTAAATATCTGCCTGACTGAAATACTTTTCCCTGCAGACCTTTTATGGTGAATGAATTTTACACCATTATATTAAAATTAAAGCATGATTTTTTTGGTGTATTACCTGTTAAGGAATAACATGCTAAATATAGATGCTTATCATCATATGCTTGGAAGAATGATTTTAATTTATGGATTGAAGATCTTAAAGTACTAATACAAGCAAGCATTTTGACTGAGGGAACTACGCTGTAAGAGAAAAGAAAGTGCAGAAGTGTTTGTCTGGAGAGTGGGGCATTTCTAAGAGGGTGGTGGTGTGAATAAAAGCGCAGGACCTCTGGCATGAGGGAGAAGGAGAGGACGGTAGAGTGGGAGAAGGAGGCAGAAACAAGGAACGTACGTACTCTTTCATAATTTTCCTGAGGAGTAGCTCTGAGGCCTGGGGTGTGTTTTCCTGTTCAGTGATTTGTTTACTCATGTTTGATGAATCGAGAGCCTAATATGTCCCAGGTATTTATTAGTTTCTATCCTCAAGGAAATTATATTTGCAGTGGAGGGCGCAGAGGAAAATGTGTAATGTGCCAGAGGGCTCAGGCTGTGAAGAAAAATGAAGCAGGGTGGAGAGGATGGGGCAAGCTGTGGTCAGGAAAAGCCTCACGGCAAAGGTGGGTTTTGAGCATAGGCTTGAAGGAAGTAAGGGAAAGAGTCACATGAAGATGAGGAATCGCCTCATGGAAAAGGCTTTAAGCCAGGGGTGTGCTTAGCCATTTTGAGAAACAGGAAGAAGAGCAGCATGAGCCAGCATAAGTGCTGGCAGGTGAGGGCAGAGAGGCATCTGGTGGAGGAGGGGTGCTGGGGTCACAGATTGTGGGAGCCCTCTCGGTACACCTCAGTGAGGACTTCAGATGTCACTCTGAGCGAAATCAAAAGCCTGTGGTGTGGAGGAAAAGGCTTAGATTTTGAAGTGAGAGCTGCCTTGAATCCTTTCTCTGCCAGTCAGCTAGCTGTCCTAGTCTCATTTTCCGTATATCTCACCAGGGGCTATTAATTTCCTGCAGAAATAAATGAGACCAGTGTCTAAGATTCTTAATACAGTCACTGAAGATGCATAGTAGCTAATTTTGTCACTGTTACAGTAAATACTAGCAAAGATCCAAGATATCAGCAGAGTTTCTCCATTTGTTTATTTCACAAGTCTGTCAACCCACTTGAAAAAGTGGTTCTGCAATATTTCTGCTTGTATGTGTGGTTACATGCTTGCCACAGGCCACTGCAGGCTTTGTCTGAGAATGCTTGAGACCTGGTTCAGTGAGGTATGGTGACAACCAGATAGGCTTCTGATAGTGCTGGGCGCTGGGTACTTTCTAGTATGCTCTGAAAATGTGTGTGTGTGTGTGGGGGGGTACAGACAGACAGAACACTGGCCAACAGGCAATGATTGATTTTCCTTTGGGAGGTCATCCAGAGTATAATCAGATCTAGCCTCAGTCCTCATGGCACTTAAAAGTATCGAGGAGTGTAAGCTCAATGGCTGGCACATAGTGCTCAGTCCAAATTTAGTGAGTGACTAAATGAACGACGAACAAAAATTCAATAATGGACTGTTACTCTGTATACTTACCAGTGAACAACCTTGCGTACATGCGCAGTGGCTCACTGGGCTCCTCTGTCCATGGGATTCTTGAGGCAAGAATGCCAGGGTGAGTTGTCATTTCTTCCTCCAATGGTCTTCCCGACCCAGGGACTGAACCCGTGTCTCTTGTGTCTCCTGCACTGGCAGGTGGATCCTTTACCACTCAGCCACTTGAGAGCCTTGACTCAGTTTAAACATTTATATTTTTTCCTCCTTTATTAATTTGGGTTATTCATATTATATTAGAGTCCATGACTGGAAGTTCAGACCTGCTTTTTAGAAGTTTATTACTCTAACAATTTGCTTCTCTACCTGAAATCCTCCAGTGAGCCCTCATCACCATTAAGTCCAGATTCCCTACCTGTTTGACTTTGTCTTTCATCCCCTCCTCAGAGGTTGTGTTTCAGGCATACAGAACAACTTGGAAGTTTCCAGAAGGGATTGTACCCAGTGTGGCTTTGGCATCATTTTGCAAGCCTTTCTTTGCCTTACTCCCTTCTACACATCTTGCAAAACTCTCCTTGAAGAAATAGTCATCTCTTTTAAGAGGTCTATTTGAGTTAGTAATGGCTTACCTGGCGGCTCAGATGGTAAAGAATCCGCCTGCAGTGCAGGAGACTGGGGTTTGATTCCTGGGTTGGGTAGATCCCCTGAAGAAGGGAATGGCTATCCACTCCAGTATTCTTGCTTGGAGAGTTCCATGGACAGAAGAGCCTGGCAGGCCACATTCCGTGGGGTCACGAAGAGTCAGACACGACTGAGTGATCATCACAGCACCTTTTCTGCGCAGGTAGTGCTGTATGCCCATCTGCCCTGGCACTTATCACATGGTGATACAACGGTTAGTTTGTATTCCCCTACATAACCCATTAGATGAAGTTCTCTAATGGGAAAGCTGTGGCTTTCTTCTGTCTTTAACAACCATTACATGGTTGAGGGCTTCCCCATGGCTCAGTTGGTAGAGAATCTACCTGCAATGCAGGAGACCCCAGTTCGATTCCTGGATTGGGAAGATCTACTGGAGAAGGGATAGGCTACCCACTCCAGTATTGTTGGGCTTCCCCTGTGGCTCAGCTGGTAAAGAATCCGCTTGCAGTGTGGGAGACCTGGGTTTGATCCTTGGGATGGGAAGATCCCCTGGAGAAGGGAAAGGCTACCCACTCCAGTTTCTGGCCTGGAGAATTCCATGGACTGTACAGAGTCCATGGAACAAAGAGATGGACACCAATTTTCACTCTCACTTTCACTATGGTTGATGTATATTGGCTACTTAATAGCTCAGCAAGAAATGTTTGAATGCATGTTCGGTGTTACAGTAGTCTACTATATTTCTTATATTTGGAAGTTAACTTTCAGGCCCAAATCGATATGATATACACCCTCTATTTTTTGTAATTTTTTGTTCATTTGTTAACTTTTTTTAAATTAAATAAATTATACCATCCCTTGATTCCACACTTGTAATATGAAATCCCCAACCTGAAGCTCACAAAGGCTTGAATAAAATGGAAATCTCTCTAGGAGCAGATTCTTTGAGGTTGAACTATAGTATTACTAACCACCAGCAGATGTTTCTAAATTATTCGGTGTAATTAGATAACAAATTCCACTTCATTAAACTATTGTTCATTTTCATTTCAATAGTACAAAAGAATTGCACATAATTTAGCTTGGTTTGTTCATGTTTTACCCTCACAGTAGGGAACATAAATTGAATTGGAATTGAATTGGAATTCAGTATGAAAATGGCTAACAACCTTTTAGAAGTCTGAAGATAAAAATAGTATTACCTTTTTCTCATAATCATAAATTTGTGTGCTACAGGAACATTCCTATTAGTTTTGGTATATTTATTAGAAGAGCAGAAATAAACAGTTTCAACATTCATATTTTTAAGCGGAAAGATTTAGAAGAAAACTTTTGTTCATTACTTATTAATACCCCTCATTGTTCAAGGAAGAATTGGAGGTGGTTTCCAAAAGAATGCAATGCAAGGGGACTGAAAACAGTAAGCGTGGGGATTCCTTTTTCTCTTGTCTTGTATCAGTCTCTTCCTCTCCCCTGAATCCTGGGTGGTTTCCTCCTGATGACAGCCGTGCTTTCCTGTTCCGTGTGAGAAAGCCTCTCCTTGACGTTGGAACCCTCGCATGGCAAGCAGTCCTGAGTTTTTAGAGGCCCTCTTCTTACCAGAGATTTATTGAAACGGCATTTGATGTGCCCCACCACCTCTTCTTTTCCCAGCCACCATATTTTATCATAATTGATTATAAGGCATTTGTGAATGTCATTCATTCTCCAGTGAAAAAGCATTGACATCTGTGAAAGGAAAAACTTTTCTGACACTTAACAAGGAAGACTTTCATCAAGACTATTCGAGTGGGTATCAAGACTATGACGATAGGCAAGAGAGATGAGGCTTAACTCTGAATATGAGAACAAGTGAGGTTTATAAGTCAAGGAGCAGGTAGGTGGGGGGTGATCAGTGAATGGAAAATTACTAAGAGGAAACAAGGGTAGGGGGAGTTCCTGTTAAACTGACCTAACAGGATTCTTGCTGAGGGTAGGCCAGGTGGTCAGATATCAAGAGTGAGGGGTAAGGGGCTTGATTAAGGTATCAGGAGGGGTTGGACATCGAGGGTGGGGGATTCTTTCTAAAGTGACTTAGAATTCTTGCTTAAAATGGGCAGTGCAGGCCTGACAAGGCTGAGGGTCAAGGCTGAGCCCTTAAGAGATGGGCGTAGAGGAGCATGACTCAAGTCTGGTCAAAAGGGCCTCCTGTCACAACCGCTGCCTTACATTCTGCTTCTGTTTGGAAATGGCTTTATCAACTTGTAGCCAGTAAACGGTGGCTTCTCCTTGATCCTCATGTTTGATCTTTGCAAACTGTTTGCTGTTTTTGATTGCCTCAGACTTAAACTTTAAGTGTTTTTTCTCATCTTTCAAGCATTGTTTTCTCCAATTATTCTTTTCTTGTCTTTCACTGTTTGCTCCCCTGTCACTGCTTTTCAGGAATGGATCTTCGTTTCTCACTTGGGAGTATCTAGGCTTCAGTGGTACCTGTGGGTGGGTGATTCCCAACTCTCCATCTCCAACTCTGCTCTTCCGGGCCCTCCAAATCTCTTGTCAGGATTTCCTGTAGTTACTTCCAACTCCACACGTTCCCCGCCCCAAATCCTTAGCTTTTGTCTTTCCATCCTCTCTCCCTCCTCTCAAGTGCATGTTAGCTGGTAACTCTCTCAGTTTGATCTTTGCAGTAGCCCCTCATCTATTTCCTTTCTCTATATTCAGCTCTCCCAATACCACAGTTCATGCTCTCCACCTCCTGCCACCCATTCAAAAGAAGTCCCGTCATCTTCTGAACACTCTTATCATTTTATCCATGAATCTCCTGTGACATTTGACAGCGTGTTTCTTTCACAGTAGTTATGTATCTTTATCACGTCTTTTCTAGGCTGACGGTTTCTGTAAGGGAAGAGTCATTCTCGTTTCTGTACTCCATTTACCATGCTTGGCACATTGTTTCACACGCAGTGGGTACTCAAAAAAATATTTAAGTGAATAAAAGAGTTCTTAAACCATAGTACTTACGTAGTTTACCAATATCCAGGGTATAAACATAAAGCAGTCTCTCATTTTTTTCTGTAACTTTATAATACTTTATAGTAAGCATATCTCAGAATCTCTCATATATTTTTGTTATCTGATGGTCTTATTTTCAGTCTTTAAAGGAAGAAATATTTGTATTTCTGCAGTACTGATTATGATTGTTTGCTTTTGTTAGCATGACTTTTCCCAGACGTTTTTGGTGAAATTCTGGTCAAATTTATACTGCTTTATATTCTGTAAAAATCATCTTAAACCTGGAGAAGGGGCACTAAACAGTAGTTTCTGCAAACTTAGGGCTAGTTAATCTAGGTTGATTTGCTGGTCCTTTAATGTTGCATTGTGTCCATATTAACCTGAAAACAGAAAAGTCCCTGTGGAGAGACCATTCTCAAGTAAGAGAAATGACAAGTTGTCCTGGTTTCATATGTGTTCCCTGCTCTTTCAGACTTTCTCAAGCCCTTAGCAAGGAGATGGTGAAGAGCCCTACTTTGTTCAGGTTCATTTTCAGACCTTGGTGCGTTAGCCAAGTTCATAGGATGTTTGCATATTGGTCTGCCATTTAAAAACTGGCTTACTAAGTGTTTCTAAAGTTGCTGAATAGAAGTCACTAAGCAGTTGACCCAAAAACTCATGCTACTGATTGTTTTTCAGAATGTGCTAAAACCCAGAAAGAAAGGTGAAGTCAGTGGTTTATAGGAGATTTTATGTATTGACAGTAATACTTCATTTAGTTGTGAAATTTGTTTATGAAATTGATTTTGCCACTCTTACCGGTTGTTTTTGGTGATCCTTCATATATAAGTCTTCAGATGGCATCTCTTAATGTTCTCAGACTTTAGAAGTGCTCATTATATATGTATGCAAAATATATTGTTAAAGATGAGAGCCATAAAAGCAAAATTCATGCGTTTTTTTCCTACTCATAATGTTTAAAAGTGAACCAGAGACTTTTAAGTTCTGTAATCTGAATAATAAATGATTCTCAACTTGTCAGTTCATTCTTTCAGTTGAACTTAAAAGGATAAAGAACAAGAAAAAAGAACAAGATGGATTAGTAATACGGTAATAAAAAGAAAGGGAGAAACAGAGGTTGCTGTACAGTAGGGAGACTTACCAGATACTTAGAGGCAGAGGCCTGTCATCTCGAATTTTCCAGACAGATGGCTCCGTAGTTCTCTGGAGAGACGCGAGCCTTTCTTGTGCCGCTCTCTGCCCCCACCTGCTGCTCTTCGGTGTCTCCAGACGGGGGAGCTCTTGCTCTCTTTTTTCCTCAGTCTTGCACACAAACTGGGGAAAGGTGAGAGGAAGGACCAGCGATTGCCCGTGTGAGACCTCCTTCAGCTCCAGGCGCCTTTTGACTTCACTCCTCTAACCAAAACTTTTCTCCTTTCATCTTGTTCAAGTGTCATAATTGACCTGAGGGAAAACAGACATTTCAAAACTTAAAAATGATTTTTTGAAGTAATTTTCACATCATCAAAAGTTATTAATAAATCTCTACAGAAAATATCCAATGTTTTCAGGTCCTATAATAAGCTATTTTCTGTTACCTGAAGAAGAAGGAACATTATTGTACGATATGTGTATTAGTGTTGGATAATTTGCAAAAGATCTGTCCCAAGTAGTTTTTTTTTTCATTAGTAAGATTACATTTAAAATAAATGGGTACTTTTTTTTTTTCCAACAAGAAATGAGAGTGCTTTTACAATGCAAACTGCAACCTTTTTTTCTTTTTAAAAGTTTTTTTTTAAAAAATTTTTTTTGGGGGGGTGACTTTTTTTCAATTCTTAAAAGATTTTTTTAATTGGAAAATTGTGTTACATCAATGTTTCTGCCATACAACAATGCAAACCAGTCATAATTATATATATTCCCTCCCCTCCTAAAAGCCTCCCTCCCCTCCCCCCATCCCACCCCTCTGGGCCATCACAGAGCTCCAGACTGGGCTTCCTGTGTTTTATAGCAACTTCCTACTGACTATTTTACATGTGATAGGTATATATTTGACCGTGCTGTATGGCATGTGAGATCTTGTTTCCTCACTCAGGGGTAGAACTCATGCCCTCTGCATTGGAAGGGGAGTCTTAACCATTGGACTGCTAGGGAAGTCCCAAACTACTACTCTTTGATGAAATAAAGTTTAAAAATATTTTTATTTTGTATTGAAGTACAGTTGATTAAACAATATTATGCTCTAGGTGTATAGCAAAGTGATTCACATATACATACACATGTATTTATATTTTTTCAAATTCTTAACCTGTTTTTCAAATTCTTTTCCCCAGTTTTGTGTATGTTCAGTTGTGTCTGACTCTTTGTGAGCCCATGTACTATAGCCCTCCAGACTCCTCTGTCCTTGGAATTTTCCAGGCAAGAATACTGGAGCGGTTGCTATTTCCTACTCCAGGGGGATCTTCCCCACCAAGGAATCAGACCCATGTCTCTTGCATCTCCTGTATTGGCAAGCGGATTTTTCGCCACTGCACCACCTGGGAAGCCCCATGTTGTAAATAGTCATTCATAAAACTCTAATAAGAAAGAGTTTTGGTGGGTATAAAACTCTTAATTGTGGTGGGCCAAAGAAAATATATTTTGGGGTTGTTGGTGAGGCAACTCGAGGCCACTATGTAAGTTTACAGTGGTAATATTTCATCTTTAATGTACGGAAAAAACTATACAGTTTCTAAGTCTAAAAATAATCATATGAACATGACTCTGGGGCATTTTCCTTCCCATTGGTCTTTTGGTTTTTTTTTTTTTCCTATTATATACTTTGTACCTTAACTCCAAATTAAGCTTGTAAACTTTTGCATATGGGACACACACAGACACACACACTGAATCTATGGATGTATCTGTTTATTACCCTAAACTTTAGAATTCTTGTTAACTTTCTCAATATTTTTATGAACAACAAACAGCCTCTGTTTTGCAAGGTACTATCCTAAAACTTTGTTTGCTACATTACAAAATTAGGAGAATTATTCTAACTTCTCCACTGACTAAATGCTTTTAAAATTCCTTTGGTGTGTAAAATTCTCCACCTTCATTATCGCATAATAATATCTTTCCAGCCTAACTCCTGAGGATGCTAAGGTCCAATGTAATGGTTTGGCTATAAATCACTCCCAAGTGCTTTAGAAGAAATATCTTAACCTCGAATTCACAAATGTACTTCATTACAGTTACTGGCATTTGGACCCTGGAAAATTAGCCTTTAGCAAATGCTTTGACTTTAAGTAACATTTTGAATATTGAGAACATTTTTAAGATTGTATTGAATATTTAGTATGATTTGCTTCTGTAGCTGTACTGATGAATAAGTGAGAATATTTCCTAAGGAGTCCACAAGATGGCGCTTGCCAACCTGTTTCCTCAGTTTTTCCTTAGGGTAAAGAAATTTGACAGCAATTTAAGAAGGAACAATATTTATGTATTTTGAATACTGAAGTTCAGGTTTCCAGAAAGCTTGACTCCTTAAAATTGATGAACCTCAATTTAACATTTTCCAAAATGCTCAGTTCTAATATAGGAACTACGGGTTTTTGCTGAAGAGTTTAAGGTTCTTTTGAAAACACCCTAGGATCTGTATAATACAAAGGGCTGCCTCCATTCACTCCATTTGCCTGCATTTTTATTCACACTTATTTTTAAAAAAGCATGTGATTCTTTAGTATGTGATTTATGACACATCTAGTGTGTATGCAGAGTTTCTAGATGTCTTAAAATGTCGATATCTATAAGGACCTGGCTGGCCATTAGTAATTGTTCTAGAATAATGGTTCTGTTTTCTATTTAAAAACAGGGAAGTTGTAATTGGAATATAGTTTAGAATTTCTACTTATAAGTGAGATATAATAAGTGGAGCAATGAAGAACAAGAGGAATCTACCCAGTCGTAATATGAATTGCAGTCTTACTCCTGTGCCTTTTGTATGTTCTGTTTTACATCCTTACTGTTTACAATAACATTGTTAGGGAAGGGAATTATATTGAAATTATGTTGATGTTGGTAAGGCAAGTTTTATATTTATTGTTTTGTGAAATCATGTGCATAATTTCAATGAAAAGAGATATATTTATAAAAGACTGAGACAAGAAAGTATATGCAGTGAACTTTAGAGCAAATTAGGTTTAGGTCTTATAGCAGTCCACTGGTATGATTTTTCTTAGCCTTGTCATAAAAGCAGTCAGTAGAATCAAAAGAGTCAAAGGCATACCATGAAATAAAAACAATAAAAGAATTTCCTGTTGAAATTGTCAAACTTGGAAAATCTTAATTGAAGCTTTTCATCAGGTATTTTAGATGGTTAGGAAACTAGTCATTTTTTACCATTTAAATGAAGGTTTTTGAAGAAAGAGTCTTTTTTATATAAAGAATCACTAAGGATTTCTTTTTTAAAACGATTATCATATGTGCTGGCTGCTAAGGCTTGCATAATGAGTGTGTTCCATGGGTAGGCTGCACATTCCTTTGTCAGCTTGCCCTTTGCTGTGTCAAGGCTTTAGTGTTTGGTTTCAGGTTGCCATCATTTACATCACACTGTTTTGCACAGGATCTCCTTTAAAAACTGATTATATAACACCATCTCTTTAAAGTCCAGTAATTTTCATTGAATTTATGTAAACATTGAATTTAAGCTAAATTAGTTTAAGCTGAGGAACTTCCTAAGACACATCTGTCAGAGAAATGTAATATAGGAACCGATGTAAGAGATGTACATACAGCACACAGGGCTGATTCATCTATTGGCATCTTTGAATACTGCTATCTTAAGATTTTATTTTTAAAGTGCTTTGATTGTTTTTTTTATTGATGAAGATGTAATTTCATGTGTGCCTATTTCCAGATTGAATTCTAAAGAACCTCTGAAAATGGGGGGGGGGAATCAAGCAATAAAATTTTCTTTTATTCTGTCTTTAAATTCATAGTTCATATTTGAGACCAAGTGAAAAATAGTTCAAATTGAAATGTGTTCTCTGTGGGTCTTTCCCATCACATCTTTAGCAGTTGTAGACATGGATGTAATTGTCAAGGAAAGGATCTGGCTTTTCACTTGGTTGACTGACTTGGTTTTTGTTTTGTTTTTTTCTGACTGCATGAATTCTAAAGCTTTATTACAGATTTAGATCTATTTTATTCATTTCTTCTAATCTCTAACAGCGGCCTGTTTAAATTTGAGATTTTTGGCCCTGAGATTTTTCTGGCCCATGACAAACACTGTTTCAGATAATTGTTGCGCCCTCTTATCCAGTTCTACTGACTAACAGCAGTGGGACTGTAAGGAGCCATATTTATTCCTTAAGGATTTTTTTTTCCATTTTACAGTGTCATATAATACATATATATCTAATATATATACACACAGAAAAATATACAATAATCACATCTGAGAAAAATACACAAATAAAAATAGTAACAGATGGATGTCATAAGCTTGATGAATTATTACAAAATGAACATACTCATGTAATGACTACTTGGGTCAGGAAATACAGCATTGTCAACATCCTATATAGTCTCCTTTGGAACCCTTCCCCACCTCTGGCCCCTCGTGTCTCTCCAGAGTTTATCACTGTTCCAATGGCTAACACTGTAAATTTAATTTTGCCTTGTTTAGATAGCGTTTTTTCTTTGTGGTAGTGGTGATGAAATGCTCTTTTACACCGAAGTCTTTAGTGTAGAATCCAGTTCAACCAGGTAAAATGCTTTTGAATCTCATAGATGGGGAAGGAACTGTATATGTGGAGAAACACTGTATTTTAAAAATATATTTTAAATTATAAAATTGTAAAAGTGAACATGGTATTTCCTGGCATGTAACTGTCCATTTTAAATTACGGAGAGACGTTAACGACTGGGAAGGTAGTGCTGTTGCCTCCAGAAAAAGGGATCTACAGCAACACAACCTCACCTGGTGTTCTTCACACTTGGAACCGGAGGCAGAGAACAAGTGGGTGGGGCTAGGGGTTGCTGGGGAATGTTTGTGAGTCATAATCTGATAGAACCATAAGCGTGGCATTCCTTTGAACTAAATGTTGTCTCTTGAAAATTAGTGTGAATTTTGATATTTTGACTTTTTATTTCATATCATCAATAAATGTTATTATGGTTTTCCTTAGTTAATTTGCTGTTGTTCACTTAGTTGTGTCCTGTTCTTTGGGGCCCCGTGGACTGCAGCATGCCAGGGTTCCCTGTCCTTCACCATCTCCCAGAGCTTGCTCAAACTCATGTCCGTTGAGTCGGATATGCCATCCAACCAACTCATCCTCTGTAGTCCCTCTCTCCTCCTGCCTTCTATCTTTCCCAGCATTAGGGTCTTTTCCAATGAGTTGGCTTTTCTCATCAGATGGCCAGAGTATTGGAGCTGCAGCATCAGTCCTTCCAATGAATATTCTGGACTGATTCCTTTTAGGATTGACTGGTTTGATATCCTTGCTGTTCAAGGGACTCTCAAGAGTCTTCTCGAACACCAAAGTTCAAGAGCATCAGTTCTTTGGCATTCAACGTTCCTTATGGTCCAACTCTCACATCCATACACGACTACTGGAAAAACCATAGCTTTGACTATATGAATGTTTGTTGGCAGAGTAATGTCTCTGCTTTTTACTTTTGAATATGCTGTCTAGGTTTGTCATAGTTTTTTTCCCAAGAAGCAAATGTCTTAATTTCATGGCTGCAGTCACCAAGCACAGTGATTTTGGAGCCCAAGAAAATGAAGTCTGTCACTATTTCCATTGTTTCCTCAACTATTTGCCATGAAGTGATGGGACCGGATGCCATGACCTTAGTTTTTTTTTTTTTTTTTAATGTTTTTTGAGTTTTAATCCAGCTTTTTCACTCTCCTCTTTCACCTTCATCAGAGGCTCTTTAGTTCCTCTTTGCTTTCTGCCATAAAAGTGGTGTCATCTTAGTTAATGGACAGATGCTAATGAACTGGCTGTCACATTTGGAATTGTCACTGCATTGAATTAAGGAAGGTTCAGACTCACATATAAATTTGTTAACACAAATGGGAAGAATTTTTTCTTTTATTGCTTTGTGAGGTATGCTTAGTCAGTCATAGGGATGCTGAATAGCCTGAACAATGTTTTTGTACTTAGTGGGAGTTTCAGTAGGTGTGACCTTGCCGAGAAGTTAAATTGCTTTGTCATGTGAAAATGTTTGTTAAAGAGGTGTTTTCCATGACAAAAAGATACTGTTTTGTGAATGATGCAGTGGCTTCTGAAGTGCTTGATGTCCTTGATGCTGAGAATCTTCATATAATTTTACCTGTCATCTTCCAGTCTCTTGGATATATGCCTGTAGAAGTTTTTAGTTTACTTCATAACTTCTGTCTTATCATCACTTTGCAAAATGACACGTCTACTTAGATGTTATTATTATAAATATATGAATGAAGACCAAATTATCAGAACTCTCATCCAGCTTGGGGTGAAAGAGCTAGATTAGTTGTTTCAGTCAGTTGCTTATATAGATCTTAGGGTACATTCAAGGTACCATTTGATGGTGACACCTTTCTCCAGTTGAGTCCCTCCTCCTGCCAGAGCTGGATTAGCCTATATCCAAGGGACACAATTTGGCCACATTTCACATCCAGGGTGACCTGTATGGAAGTAGTAAGCAGTTTTCAATTTTAAAATTAGTTTCACGTTGAGCTGCTTACTTTATTGTCCCCATCTAAGATGTATCTTCTGTTTAGTTGCAAAATATATTTTGGGGCTCTTCCTTCAAAATTTACTAAGTTACAAACCCCTGGAAGAGGGATTAATTTCATTGCAGATATTTCTTATATAAAAAACATAAAGGCTTAGGTTCATTTGCTAGTTCACAATAGTTTACCCATTAAAAAAATCATTATTTTAATATTTCATGTGCGTTTTGGATGATGACCACTAACTATTACTGATTCATTAGTTGTGGTTGGAAAAAAACAGCGTCCTAAGCATCTCTAAGGTTAGGAAACCAGCTATTCCTGTACTTCCCAGTGTACTTAAAGCTTACTAGTCAACCTGTTTCTTTTTAACCAGTGATGCATGATCCCATTTGAAAAGTTTTTAAAATCATAATAAATAAAGACTGTAACATTTCACATGCAAACAACAGGACTTCAGGAATTTTTATGTTATGGAGATTCATAATGTTCGAGAAATAGAACTAAATGTAGTGCTTAGAAACCTGATTGAATGCAATTGCAGCAGGAAATTTAACTGATATGTAGGGGGTGGCTTTTTTTTTTTTTTTGCATATCAAATAAATAAGAAAACCAGCCAAACATTCATTCCTAGGGTGAAACCTTCTATTTCCTTCTAAATCTTGGTGTTGGATATTTCCCTCTTCTTGGTGAAATGATGATAACAGAAGTTGTGTTGGTCAGTGTTACTAGCCTGTCTTTCTCAGAGCATTAGTTTTATTAAGTTCACTTAGGCTTGACAGTAAGAATAATCCCCTAATAACATAAATGTGCGAACAGTTCCAGTTTATTTTGTTTTTGTATAGAAGCATTTCTACTCTAAGGACTTTCATAACTTCTGTGTCCCCCAGGGAAAAGCATGAATCAGCTGGTAGTGCAAAAATCTCAGAATGTTAAATCTTGGCATACAATTGCTGTGAAAAGATGTACCATGTTAATCCTAACATGGCTACAATCCATGTTAGTTGTGTGTATCCTAAATGTTGCTTTGTACCCCCTTGGGCTACAGGTAACCAGAGCCTGCCACTAGACTGATTTCCTGGATCGAATGTAGGAAAAAAGGAATGGAGAACTGAGATTCTGGCTTGAGTGATATTATTAAATTGATCTCACCTTCTTTTAACATGAATACTTAGTTTATAATCCACAAAATCTTTTGCTCTTGAATATTTTAGTGAATGAAATAACTACTCTGTGTATCAAGAATAAGTTACTATGGTTTATAATAATATCTCTTTTTCTATACCTTAATAATAATAATAATTAATAATAATTTTCTTTCATTGTAACTCCACTGAATCCTCTGTGAAATGTACTGTGAGTGTTCATTAAATTTAGTACATGGCAAAGTCTGGGCTTGAAATTGGCTTTCCTGGTATCCATTAGCAACTCTATTCTAGCATTTCTCATACAGCTTTATGATTTTTTTAAACTTTCTTTAGACATAAATGATGGAATTCTCAAATAAAGGGACAGTGTCTTACTACTATTTATTTCTACAAAAGATAGACCAAGGTCCCATCTGTAGTTGGTACTTGATACATGTTTGGTGGGTGAATGGATAGATGGAATTTTATCTGATGGTAACATAAATTTTCGTCTCTGGAGTCACTAAAGTTTACATACTATTTTGATTTCCAGGGTATTTTGAGAACATTTTATTGTTGTAGCCAGTCTAAAAGTATGATAGTATACTGTGAATAGTTTCAAATTATTGTATATCATTAACTACATTTCCAACTAGCTAGAATTTATTTGAGATGTATTTAAAATCTAGGCTCTTTATTGCATTTTGACAAATACATTGCAAGAAGAACCAGAATGATAATAATAAACTGGCACTGATTAGAGATGTATTCGAAGCTTGGAATTAGCATTTACAAGGTGGATATGTGTCTTAATGGGATGCAATGGGAAGTATGAATCATCACCTATATTCAGTTCAGTTCAGTCGCTCAGTTTTGCCCGACTCTTTGCGACCCCATGGAGTGCAGCACGCCATGCTTCCCTGTCCATCCCTAGCTCCCAGAGCTTGCTCAAACTATGTCCATCGAGTCGGTGATGCTATCCAAACATCTCATCCTTTGTTGTCTTCTTTTCCTGCCTTCAGTTTTTCCCAGCATCAGGGTCTTTTCCAGTTAGTCAGTTCTTCACATCAGGTGGCTAAAGAATTGGAGTTTCAGCTTCAGCATCAGTCCTTCCAATGAATATTCAGGACTGATTTCCTTTAGGATTGACTGATTTGATCTCCTTGCAGTCCAAGGAACTCTCAAGAGTCTTCTCCAACACCACAGTTCAAAAGCATCAATTCTTCGGTGCTCAGCTTTTTTTATAGTCCAACTGTCACATCTGTACATGACTATTGGAAAAACCACAGCTTTAACTAGACAGACATTTGTTTTTCTTTGCATCCTTTGGTTTTCTTATTGCATTGTTCAAAGCATTAAAACTGAGCAGGACCTTGTTGGGCCCTCCTGGGTGCAAAAGCCTCTCTTTGTTCCCCATTTCTTATTTGTAGAGAAAGACTTTAGTCTCCTGGGCCTTCCCAGAGTTCCAAAGAGCAGACCAAAGCAGTTACTAATTAGAGAAGTGATGGAATGCAGAAACAAAGGAAAGGCAGAGTTCCAGTTCCTTCTCATAGGGTATACACAACAGTCTGACGCATAGCTTTCAGTTCTGCAGAATTTGAGACTCCCACCCACGTGGAAGATGGTGACTACATGCTGACCACAAGCACTGGACCCCAGACTGACCGGATGGGTTGATGATTGCAGTTCTAGAAACATCAACTTGTAACCTCACCACCAGCCAGTCAGAACAAAGTCCACAAACTGCAACCCTCATCCTAGATACTGCCTTCTAAAAAAACCTTTTCTGAAAGCCATGGGGGAGTTTAGGCCTTTAGAGCACTAGCTGCCTGGTCTCCTTGGTTGGTCCCCTGCAGTACGTGCTGTACTTTCCTTTACCACAGCCCAGTGTCGGTAGACTGGCTTTTGCCTGTGGCAGGCGAGTGGACCCAAGTTTGGTGAGGTAACAGTATTGCATCATCTTTCAAGAAGCTTGGTGACACTATCTTTGTGGTGTGTTTTGTTAAAATTTCATTGTTTATAATTTTTATTTTTAGCTAATAATGGCAAAGATATTTCAAAATGTTTTGACAGAGGACAACTTACCACAGTTATTAGATAAATCGGATAAATAAAAGCACTCTAGACTCTAATGATTATTGTTAAACTTATCATGCAGAAGAAATCTCAGTATAAATCACTCAATGATGATAGCCAAGGGCCAGGGTCAGAGAACTGGCTTACCATCTTTTTTTTATTAGTGAAGTATTTCTGAAAGCCATGCCCATTATTTACATATTGTTGATGGCTACTTTTCCACTATAATGACAAAGTTAACTAATTGAGAGAGAATTGATTTGTCTTGTAAAGCCAAACATACTGACTCCTTACAGAAAAACTTTGCCAGCTAATGTGTTAGGTGGATTTTTTCCCAACCTTTAAAGCTGACAATGAGCAATATGTGTCTGAAGGAGAAAAGGGAATAATGTATTTAAATTCAGCTAGTCATTCTATAGGAAGGATTTCATTGCATCATATTTTGCAGCAAGAATATGGACCATCCCATTTTGCTAATTTAAAAATAATCGACATTGTTTTTTCATCTTTCATGATACTTTTGAACCAGAGTATGCCTGATACAGTTCTTAGGTGGACAGATACCTGAGGCAGGTGTGTTTATAAAAGTGACAGTAAGGAAATCCGTGATACAGAAGTGAACAAAGTTATTGGCTTGGCCATTTTAATTAGTTTCTGTAAACCTAAATAGGAAAATATTTTGTAGTCATGGAGCAAAGGAGATGGCTCTCTTCTCTTTGACAAAATGTTTGAGCTGTCCAGGTTTTCAAAAGTGTTATGTTTTGAATATGCAAGTGCAAAAGCAAAAAAACCAGAAATAATAAGCTAGGACATTAACAAAATGCTTCTGAAATGTGAAATCTTTATTGCACTTCAACAATGTAAGTGCAAGAAGAACCAGAGCTGTGGTAAGCTATAATCCATTAGACATGAAACCTGGAATGGGTACTTACAAAGTGGGTATGTCACAGGTTCATGCACAACAGTTGGTGAGCAGTTGGCTGCATTGAAAGAATGCTGCCTGTTTTGGCCATGTTATTTTCAAAGGAGAAAAAGATGGAGTAAAATTTGGGATTGCATGTTTCAATGTTTATTAAACTTCCAATATGTTGTTTTTCTACCATCCTTTTATTCTCACATCTATAAAATTTTCATACAGTAACTCAAATGTAGAAAAGTAAAGTTTCATGGACCTGGATAATAAAGTGTTAACTTTTTTCCTGGCTCACAAAGGGTTAATTTCTTTTATGTGATAATGATACTTTGGTTGGGTAGGAGAATTTTTTTATTTTTAAGAGATACATGTTGTGAAGTTTTGTGATCCTTGCAGCTTACTCTGAAGTTGCTTTGGGGAGGTATATATAAAGAGAAGAGGGAGAAGGAGGTAACGGAAGGGCAGAATGTTTAACAATTAGTTAGTTTAAATGAAAGATGAAATAGTGTTCCCATACCATTCTTTCAGTTTTTTGTAGGTTTGGATATTTCCAAAGTCAAAAGAAATAGAGGAAATAAATCACAGGAATGAAAATTTGGCTCCCAAAGAGATGAAAAAAGAACAATTTACCCCTTAATAGGCTTTTCTTTTAGTGGGGACACTTGCATTTATACTATAAATATATGTTCTTAAATTATTAGTTTAGCTTCTGACTGTATCAGCATTTTATTGCTAAGTAATAAAGGAATAAAATGGTGAATTTAATAACATGCATTTGTTTACCATCAGGGTTTTTTTTTTAAGAACTTATCATGCTTTCAGAAAATATTACATTTACCAATAAAATTGAGAAATTATTTTTGCTATGTATTAGGTGAGTTTGTTTTAATAGTTAACCCCAGTGGAAGATCTGGCTTGTGTCAATATGTTCTGTGTCATTTTTGTCATTTCTTACAGCCTGTTTACATAGAAAACCAAGAACATTTTCTCTAAAATTACAGGCATATGTTTTGTATGAGAACTCAAGTTTCCTGAAATTGTTTCCAGTCCAGTACAGTCACTCAGTCATGTCCTACTCTTTGAGACCCCATGGACTGCAGCATGCCGGTGTCTATCACCAACTCCTGGAGCTTGCTCAAACTCATGTCCATCGAGTTGGTGATGCTATCCAACCATCTCATCCTCTGTTGTCCCCTTCTCCTCCTGGCTTCAGTCTTTCTCAGCATCAGGGGGTTTTCCAATAAGTCAGTTCTTCGTATCAGGTGGGCAAAGTATTGGAGCTTGAGCATCAGTCCTTCCAGTGAATATCCAGGACTGATCTCCTTTAGGATGGACTGGTTTGATCTCCTTGCAGTCCAAGGGACTCTCAAGAGTCTTCTCCAACACCACTGTTCAAAAACATCAATTCTTCTGCCCTCAGCTTTCCTTATGGTCCAACTCTCACATACATACATGACTACTGGAAAAACCATAGCTTTAACTAGATGAACCTTTGTTGGCAAAGTAATGTGTCTGCTTTTTAATATGCTGTCTAAGTTTGTTATAGCTTTTCTTCCAAGGAGCAATCCTTTTAATTTCATGGCTGCAGTCACCATCTACAGTGATTTTGGAGCCCAAGAAAATAAAGTCTGTCACTGTTTCTATTGTTTCCCCATCTATTAGCCATGAAGTGATGGGACCAGATGCAATGATCTTAGTTTGTTGAATGGTGAGTTTTAAGCCAGCTTTTTGACTCTTCCTCTTTCTCCTTCATCAGGAGGCTGTTTAGTTCCTCTTCGCTTTCTGCCATAAGTGTGGTGTCATCTGCATATCTGAGGTTATTGATATTTCTCCCGCAATCTTGATTCTAGCTTGTGCTTTATCCATTCTGGCATTTCGCATGATGTTTACTTCCCATATATATATATTATATACATGAAAGAAGTCAGTCTCATGTATGTGTAGTTATTAATGATATGAGTGAGATTTATATTACTTTACCTCTCCTTTTGGCATTTCATGGTTGCTAGGAAATCATAAAAAGATGATGCTGTGAAAGTGCTGCACTCAGTATGCCAGCAAGAAAACTTAGCAGTGGCCGCAGGACTGGAAAAGGTCAGTTTACACTCCTATCCCAAAGAAAGGCAATGCCAAGGAATGCTCAAACTACTGCACAATTGCACTCATTTCACACGCTAGTAAGGTAATGCTCAAAATTCTCCAAGCCAGGCTTCAGCAATACATGAACCATGAACTTCCAGATGTTCAAGCTGGTTTTAGAAAAGACAGAGGAACTAGAGATCAAATTGCCAACATCCGCTGGATCATCAAAAAAGCAAGAGAGTTCCAGAAAAACATCTACTTCTGCTTTATTGACTATGCCAAAGCCTTTAACTGTGTGGATCACAATAAACTGTGGAAAATTCTGAAAGAGATGTGAATACTAGACCACCTGACCTGTCTCTTGAGAAACCTGTATGCAGGTCAGGAAGCAACAGTTAGAACTGGACATGGAACAACAGACTGGTTCCAAATAGGAAAAGGAGTACGTCAAGGCTGTATATTGTCACCCTGCTTATTTAACTTACATGCAGAGTACATCATGAGAAACACTGGGCTGGAAGAACACAAGCTGGAATCAAGATTGCCAGAAGAAATATCAATAACCTCAGATATGCAGATGACACCACCTTTATGGCAGAAAGTAAAGAGGAACTAAAGAGCCTCTTGCTGAAAGTGAAAGAGGAGAGTGAAAAAGTTGGCTTAAGGCTCAACATTAAGAAAACTAAGATCATGGCATCTGGTCCCATCGCTTTATGGGAAGTAGATGGGGAAACAGTGGGAAAAGTGTCAGACTTTATTTTTTGGGGCTCCAAAATGACTGCAGATGGTGATTGCAGCCATGAAATCAAAAGATACCTGCTCCTTGGAAGGAAAGTTATGGCCAACTTGATTAGCATATTGAAAAGCAGAGACATTACTTTGCCAACAAAGGCCCGTCTAGTCAAGGCTATGGTTTTTCTAGTAGTCATGTATGGATGTGAGAGTTGGACAATGAAAACGGCTGAGTGCCGAAGAATTGATGCTTTTGAACTGTGGTATTGAGAAGACTCTTGAGAGTCCCTTGGACTGCAAGGAGATCCAACCAGTCCATCCTAAAGGAGATCCGTCCTGGGTGTTCATTGGAAGGACTGATGTTGAAGCTGCAGCTCCAGTACTTTGGCCACCTCATGCGAAGAGGTGACTCATTGGAAAAGACCCTGATGCTGGGAAGGACTGGGGGCAGGAGAAGAAGAGGAAGACAGAGGATGAGGTGGTTGGATTGCATCACCAACTCAATGGACATGGGGTTGGGTGGACTCCAGGAGTTGGTGCTGGATGGGGAGGCCTGGCGTGCTGCAGTTCATGGGGTCGTAGAGTCGGACACGACTGAGTGACTGAACTGAACTGAAGAAAATCATTTACTACTAGCATATTTGCATTGACTTTCCAGAGTATGCTAAATATTTAAAAATTTATGAGAAGACAGTTTGATTTGTCACTTGTGAATTGTAAAAATTCATTTATTTTTGTTATGATATAAGAATTTAAAGTCTGGTTAGAGATAAGTAATTACAGACTGATAAAGGCACATGAAAATGTTTTCCATTGCTGTCATGTCTCTGTGTAGATGCTGGTTTGAATCTGATAAGTCTTTTCTGATTTTCCAGTGACAGTGACCTTTTGTTCTCCAATTCTTAGTATTCAGCATCCTTGTGGGCATTGTACAATGTTAGTGCAGTAAAGCATGCAGACAGTACTTTAACAAAATGCTTCTTCACAGCTGCATGACCTAAATCACTCAGTCTACTTTTTGAATAGCAAAAAGCTATTCATGATATTGCTTATTAGAAAGTGCCTCAAGTCTGGAGTTAAACAAAGGAAAACTCTATTTAGATATCCTAAATAAACTGATCATCTCCTTTTTATTTTGGTAGAACTGTTGGACTATAACATTTCATGTCCGAAGTATGTTGGACATTAACACAGCATTCTTTCTGAGTTCTGAAATATAATTGGGGACAAAAGACTTGATGTCTTTTTTTAAAATTAATTAATTAATTTTCTTTACATTATCGTGTTGGTTTTGCCATACATTGACATGAATCTGCCATGGGTATACATGTGTTCCCCTTCCAGAACCCCCCTCCCACCTCCTTCCCGATTCTATCTCTCTGGGTCATCCCGGCGCACCAGCCCTGAGCACCCTGTATCAAGCATCAAACCTGGGCTGGTGATTGATTTCACATATGATAATTTACGTGTTTCAATGCTGTTCTCCCATATCATCCCACCCTTGCCCTCTCCCATAGAGTCCAAAAGACTGTTCTTTACATCTGTGTCTTTTTTGCTGTCTCGCATACAGGGTCATCGTTACCATGTTTCTAAATTCCATATATATGCGTTAGTATACTGTATTGTTGTTTTTCCTTCTGGCTTACATCACTCTGCATAATAGGCTCCAGTTTTTTCCTCCTCAGTAGAACTGATTCAAATGTATTCTTTTTAATGGCTGAGTAATATTCCATTGTGTATGTGCACCACAGCTTTCTTATCCATTCATCTGTTGATGGACATCTAGGTTGCTTCCATGTCCTGGCTATTGTAAACAATGCAGCGATGAACATTGGGGTACACATGTCTCTTTAAATTCTGGTTTCCTTGGTGTGTATGCCCAGCAGTGGGATATTGATGTCTTTTAAATAAGGACATTTTGGAACATTATTTAAAGTAAGGTAGTTTGAGAGACTTCTAGGTGTTAGCATGATAGTCCTCACCTCCCATTAGAGCTGGTCTGACTTCTTTGAGCTCTAGCTATTTTCATAGAAGAAATCTCTTGTACTGCTTTTAACTCATATTTCTTCTTAAGGTTTTAAACCAGTACCTATTTTCCCACTGTTCCCTGTCCCATGCTTGATTTTTTATATATACATGTATGTATGTATATTCATGTATATGTACAATTGTTGGATATGCCATATATTGTTTTATATATATGCCATCCACATATAATTGTCATATGCATGACGGTTTAAATCCTATCAGATGTTGACTGAAATTGAATTAGACAGCTTTGACTACATGAAATAGTTATTTTTATTAAACCGTTTGCCATTATTTCTACAGAAAATGCTTAGTAGTGTGGAAAATGCTCATTGCAGAATGACAAAAAAAGAATGTTACTCTGTAATGGCTTAGATTATAGCATATAACATGTACTGAAGAATGTCTTTAGAGATGTCTTACTACTGATATCTGTATTTCTTTCCCTGGAAATTTCTTTAATATCAAGTACCTAAGGAATCAAGTTAAAACTTTTTTGCTAATAATAATAATGAGTGATTTATCCAGCTGACTTGCCCAAGGTGATTCACAGTTAGTAAGTGCTACTAGAGGCAGGTTTCCAAACCCCAGAGGCCACACTTGTGATAACTACCCTGCATTGGCAAACCTGGTAGCAGAGTGGGGTGGCCTGGCACGCAGTGTATCATTCGTCTTCTTCCGAAGATCCCAGTGGTAAAGACTTGGGCATCCTTGTTCTTTAGCTGGTTTGATATGTTTATAAAGATATATCCCAGAACATTGTTTCTGTCATTATTTTTTTTGACCTTGTTGGATATATTGTCAGCCTCTGTTCCAGGTTTTGGGCCTTCTTAAGAAATTTGTGTTCTGTGACTGGCTTTGAGTGGCCCAAGTTGGTGTATTACTGTCATGCAAGAGGGCTTCCCTTGTGGCTCAGTTGGTAAAGAAGCTGCTTGCAATCTTCCCAACCCAGCTGAGTTCGCTCCCTGGTTTGGGAAGATTCCTTGGAGGAGGGAATGGCTACCCACTCCAGTATTCTGGCCTGGAGAATTCCTTGGACTGACTACGGTCCATGGGGTCGCAAAGAGTCAAACATGACTCAACGACTTTCACTTTTTCACTTTCACTGTCATGCAAGAAGACTGCAGAGCACTGAGGAATCCAAAGCACAAATAAATGTGTTTCATATGCATGTTTTCTGTTTTATGATCTCGCAAAATGTTGAGTCACCGTGGTTGCATATGCCATGTGTCAGAGCATGGACTGTGGTGGAAAGGAGGCATGGTGATCGGCCAATAGCCCTCTCAGCTCTGGAAAATAGCAGTGAGCATAATCATCTTCACCTAGCATTCTCTTTCTAAAACTTAGATTTTTGTTGATAACTTTGATGACCCCATGTAGAAGAATTTGTGGTTGAGGAACTGAAAGCTTCCAGACAAAAATAGTGTTAGGGTAATTCTGGTCACTAGTGAAGCTGTGAAATGCCTTCATAATTTTTTTTTTTTATATTCACTGATATAAAAGAAAACAAGCTCAAGAAAGAAAATGTCAGTTATCATTTATCATTCCTTGTATATTAGGTCTTTTCAGAATCTCCCTCATTCAAAGTTTTGAGGCTATACTTATAAATTCATTGTTTCCTTTACTGCAGATATTATACATATCAAGAGGTTATATTTTCCATTTCTGGCTTTCTATATGCATACCTGAGTCAGAATTTTTTTCTGATAGGACTATACAGCCTAGTTCCTGACAGTCTCGGCACTGAACACATTACATGTAGGTGTAACATGTAGGTGAACCTCTCTAGCCTGACATTTGGCCTCCCTCTCAATAGAGTGAGAATGGTTCTAAGATCTCACTTTACTTCCTGCACTCTAACTTCCAGTATTTGTCTGAATGATGCTTTGCTAAAACTAGGCTTTCTGCTCTGCCACCCACTCCATCTCCTTCCTCCCTACCCAGTCAATGAATCATGGTTTAAATATTACAAGATGTAGAAGCTTCAGGACTGTGGAATGTATATCTGCATATTCTGCCAGGAATTTTTAGCTTAGGACAATTTGAAGTTGGAAAGGAATTACTGTTGTTGACCTTACAGGACTCCTTTGTAAAATGCAGACATTAAATGCCCTTCTTGTCACTAATCCAGTCGGAATGATGAAGCTTCAGGATATCACCCTACGGTGGGCAGCAGAAGAGGCACTTCTTGAGGTCGGTAGATTTAATGAGGTGGAAGCTCTCTTTGGACATTGGAACCACAGAAACTTATAGTCATTGGAGTTATTGAAAGTTACAGTCAGGCTTGAGATACAAGAAGATCAACTGCAGCAAGAAGACTTCAACAGCATCATGAATGAACCTGACCATAAGGGAATACCAGCTTGTTTGTACCGTCCTTGGAAGCTGGTCTCAAAGCTGACTAGACATCTTAGGGGTTTTGTTGGCTATTCTGCAGCCTAGTGGTAGTGGTTATAATCTTGTGAGCTATACTTGAAATACTTTCTCAGTCATCTGATTCTGCCTCTGAAAAGTTATTGTGGTCTTTCTTCTGCTCATATGAACCTCCTTGGATTGCCTTTCTTCAGTCCCCACACATTTGGCTTTGTATTTTGACTGCTTGTTATGCTTTGATATTTTTAAAGTCGTCACCACCTTTGCACTGTTTGCCTTGTTTCCAGCCCAGTGTGTCTTTATTTCAGTGTCAGTAACGGTTAGGAATGTGAGCTCTGAAGTCACCTAATATTGACTGCTGTTTGTGACTTTAAATAACTGCCTTCATCTTTTTCAGGTACCGAGTTTTCTCACCTATCAAATGGTGATAGCAATAATACTTTATAAAGTTGTTGGGAGGCATAAAATAAATGTACAAGTATTTAACAAGAGCCCAGCACATTGTTAAGTCTTCAGGGCAACAAAACTTACCACTATTTACTAGTTATAGTTTTAGCCAGTGGTTCTCAGACTTTTTAATCTCAGGACCCATTTACATACTTAAACATTATTGAGGAACATTTGTTTATGTGGGTTATATATATTGCCATTTACTGTATTTGAAAATAGAACAGAAATTTAAAAATTAGCTTTTGGTTTAAAAATAAGAGTATATTACATGTTAGCATAAATAAAATTTTAGGAGAAAAATTATTTTTAAGATAGTGAGAAGAGTGGCATTCTTTTACATTTTTACAGTTTTCTGATGTCTAGCTTAAAAGTAGAAAGCCCGTACCTGCTATCATCTGTTGTAATATGTTTTGATTGGAGTGTATTTTGTTTTTTTTTAGTTTTGTTTATTTATTTATTTTAAAACATAGCTTTAATGGTATATAAAAATCCACTCCTTTTTAGCTTCACTCATTTACTTTCAGTTATTGATGTCACAAAACACATATTTATATGTTATGCAACTATTAATGTAGATTTTTAATTTTGTTTATTTTTTCTCCCTTTTATTGTTTTTGCCATACAATGCCATGATATCACCATGGGTTTACATATGCTCCCCCTCCAGAAACCCCTCCTTCCCCCCTCCCTCCTCCCTCCCCCCTGGGAAATCTCGATGCACCAGCCCCGAGAATCAATCCTGGGCTGGCGATTGATTAGACATATGATAATTAACATGTTTCAATGCCATTCTCCCATATCATCCCACCCTTTCCCTCATCCACAGAGTCCACGAGTCTATTCTATACATCTGCGTTCCTTTTGCTGTCTCGCATGTTGGGTTCTCGTTACTGTCTTTCTAAATTCCATATATATGTGTTAATATACTGTATTGTTGTTTTTGCTTCTGGCTTACTTCACTCTGGATAATGGGCTCCAGTTTCGTCCATCTGAGTAGAATTGCTTCAAATGAATTTTTTTTAATGCTGAGTAATATTCCATTGTGTATATGTACCACAGCTTTCTTATCCATTCGTCAGTTGATGGGCATCTAGGTTGCTTCCATGTCCTGGCTATTGTAAACAATGCAGCGATGAACATTGGGGT